>JAEIGM010000213.1:0-57029 GCA_018903735.1 Drosophila cardini
TAATACATTGCTTGTTGGACATACAAAATTTAATATAAACACATTGCACATATATATATATAAATATGTAACAATTTTAACAAACCTTTAAACACATGCATACAAACATACATACAAACATACATACAACACCTATACCCTACAACGATGGAAGCTTTCCAGCGCGGCGTACTCACGTAAGTGATTTTGTGACATACATATTTACATACATATATAGTGCCACAATGTGTTCGTTTTGTGTATAAAAAAAAAAAAAAAAAAAAAAAAAAAAAAAAAATAATAATAATACATTTTTTTATTTAAATCTTAACGTAAAAGATAAAAGTTAACATACATATGTACATAAAGATATAAATATGACTATATACAAAACATTATATTTATATGTTTATATATATATTTAAAAATGTAGACATTATTAATTTCTTTCAATTACCCCCTTGTATGTATCTTTAATCTACCTACATACAAGCATTCCATAGATCTTTTTTGTTTTGTTTGATGAACCTGTATTTTATCATCCAACTGCCTAAACACATGTCAATTTGTTATCAGCAATTATCAAGAAAAGTCAAACCACATGCAAAAGCAAAACAAACAACAACAAGAATAACTAACCTGGTGGCCTTGACATGATCAGCTGCTAGAAGCACCGCATAAAGCAGAAGACAAAATAATGCAAAACGAATATCGTGATAGGCTCATGCTTATCTTGCGTACACTGAGGGACATTAATATAGACACACTATAAAAGTAAACAATGAAATGTTAACAAAAACCCTTTAATTGATAAACAATTGATTAGTTTTTTCTTATTTTTGCACATACACACAAGCATATACACCAGCACCCCCAACTATGATTAAAAACTGAATTAACATAAACATAAATAATATATAAAGTTACAAATTGCACGCAACATACGAGTAGATATAAATACATGTTAAGAAATAATTTACAGTAGTGGCCCATTTATTAGTACCGGCATGAAGCCTGAACCTTCTGTTTCTATTTTTTTGGTTTACATTAAGAAATGAAATATGATGCCGAAAAATATATCTAATTATAATGTTTAACATGACTTGCCAACTTTCTTATTTTGGTTTCTAGAAGACATGGTGTTTGAAGTGAAGTAGGAGGAAGTTTCTTTTAGTTTAGGGAATCTTTACAAACCTTTTACATAAAGATTATGGTCGGGAAGGGTGAAGAACGCGAGTGTCGATTACCAGCTTAGACCTCGCTTCTTTTCTTGGTACATTGGTGCGACTTATGACAGTTTTGTTTTGTGTTTTTTTTTATTATTCATCTGAGTTTAAGTAATGTGAATTAGTTTCCGCTAGGAATCCTAACAATTAAAAGTTTATAAGCAGAGCTATTGGGTAATGGCAACAACCCCCCATCCCGAACTGAGCTAGAGGTACCAGAGGATTCCACCGCCTGTCTCTCAATAGCCCGAAAGCTAAGCCTTGTTATCTCTTTTGCTTTCGTATGCACGTGTTACAGAATACCATTTAATTCAATAATTTTCATTTATATCGACTCTGCATCAAAATAATCTTGATTTCGTCAATTTAAAATTTTTTCATTTATTTTTTGTTTTTGCATTTTCTGGCGTTTCTAGAGGTCTTAGACGATTTTAGACGTTATTTTCGAATCCTCACATTTTTTCGGGCCTTGATTTTTTCTTTCTCCTTCAAAACTCTACCGATTTTGAATCGGAATACCATTTAATTCAATAATTTTCATTAATATCGACTCTGCATCAAAATAATCTTGATTTCGTCAATTTAAAATTTTTTCATTTATTTTTTGTTTTTGCATTTTCTGGCGTTTCTAGAGGTCTTAGAGGATTTTAGACGTTATTTTCGAACTCAACCGATTTTGAATCGGAATACCGTTTAATTCAATAATTTTCATTAATATCGACTCTGCATCAAAATAATCTTGATTTCGTCAATTTAAAATTTTTTCATTTATTTTTTGTTTTTGCATTTTCTGGCGTTTCTAGAGGTCTTAGAGGATTTTAGACGTTATTTTCGAATCCTCACATTTCGGGCCTTGATCTTAGCTATCTCTGTCAAAACTCAACCGATTTTGAATCGGAATACCATTTAATTCAATAATTTTCATTTATATCGACTTTGCATCAAAATAATCTTGATTTCGTCAATTTAAAATTTTTTCATTTATTTTTTGTTTTTGCATTTTCTGGCGTTTCTAGAGGTCTTAGAGGATTTTAGACGTTATTTTCGAACTCAACCGATTTTGAATCGGAATACCGTTTAATTCAATAATTTTCATTTATATCGACTCTGCATCAAAATAATCTTGATTTCGTCAATTTAAAATTTTTTCATTTATTTTTTGTTTTTGCATTTTCTGGCGTTTCTAGAGGTCTTAGAGGATTTTAGACGTTATTTTCGAATCCTCACATTTCGGGCCTTGATCTTAGCTATCTCTGTCAAAACTCAACCGATTTTGAATCGGAATACCATTTAATTCAATAATTTTCATTTATATCGACTTTGCATCAAAATAATCTTGATTTCGTCAATTTAAAATTTTTTCATTTATTTTTTGTTTTTGCATTTTCTGGCGTTTCTAGAGGTCTTAGAGGATTTTAGACCTTATTTTCGAATCCTCACATTTCGGGCCTTGATCTTAGCTATCTCTGTCAAAACTCAACCGATTTTGAATCGGAATACCATTTAATTCAATAATTTTCATTTATATCGACTCTGCATCAAAATAATCTTGATTTCGTCAATTTAAAATTTTTTCATTTATTTTTTGTTTTTGCATTTTCTGGCGTTTCTAGAGGTCTTAGAGGATTTTAGACGCTATTTTCGAATCCTCACATTTCAGGCCTTGATCTTAGCTATCTCTGTCAAAACTCAACCGATTTTGAATCGGAATACCATTTAATTCAATAATTTTCATTTATATCGACTCTGCATCAAAATAATCTTGATTTCGTCAATTTAAAATTTTTTCATTTATTTTTTGTTTTTGCATTTTCTGGCGTTTCTAGAGGTCTTAGAGGATTTTAGACGTTATTAGCTATCTCTGTCGAAAGTCAACCGATTTTGAATCGGAATACCATTTAATTCAATAATTTTCATTTATATCGACTCTGCATCAAAATAATCTTGATTTCGTCAATTTAAAATTTTTTCATTTATTTTTTGTTTTTGCATTTTGTGGCGTTTCTAGAGGTCTTAGACGATTTTAGACGTTATTTTCGAATCCTCACATTTCAGGCCTTGATCTTAGCTATCTCTGTCAAAACTCAACCGATTTTGAATCGGAATACCGTTTAATTCAATAATTTTCATTTATATCGACTCTGCATCAAAATAATCTTGATTTCGTCAATTTAAAATTTTTTCATTTATTTTTTGTTTTTGCATTTTCTGGCGTTTCTAGAGGTCTTAGAGGATTTTAGACCTTATTTTCGAATCCTCACATTTCGGGCCTTGACCTTAGCTATCTCTGTCAAAACTCAACCGATTTTGAATCGGAATACCATTTAATTCAATAATTTTCATTTATATCGACTCTGCATCAAAATAATCTTGATTTCGTCAATTTAAAATTTTTTCATTTATTTTTTGTTTTTGCATTTTCTGGCGTTTCTAGAGGTCTTAGACGATTTTAGACGTTATTTTCGAATCCTCCCATTTCGGGCCTTGATTTTATCTATCTCTGTCAAATATCTACCGATTTTGAATCGGAATACCATTTAATTCAATAATTTTCATTAATATCGACTCTGCATCAAAATAATCTTGATTTCGTCAATTTAAAATTTTTTCATTTATTTTTTGTTTTTGCATTTTCTGGCGTTTCTAGAGGTCTTAGAGGATTTTAGACGTTATTTTCGAATCCTCACATTTCGGGCCTTGATCTTAGCTATCTCTGTCGAAACTCAACCGATTTTGAATCGGAATACCATTTAATTCAATAATTTTCATTTATATCGACTCTGCATCAAAATAATCTTGATTTCGTCAATTTAAAATTTTTTCATTTATTTTTTGTTTTTGCATTTTCTGGCGTTTCTAGAGGTCTTAGAGGATTTTAGACCTTATTTTCGAATCCTCACATTTCGGGCCTTGTCTTAGCTATCTCTGTCAAAACTCAACCGATTTTGAATCGGAATACCGTTTAATTCAATAATTTTCATTTATATCGACTCTGCATCAAAATAATCTTGATTTCGTCAATTTAAAATTTTTTCATTTATTTTTTGTTTTTGCATTTTCTGGCGTTTCTAGAGGTCTTAGAGGATTTTAGACCTTATTTTCGAATCCTCACATTTCAGGCCTTGATCTTAGCTATCTCTGTCAAAACTCAACCGATTTTGAATCGGAATACCATTTAATTCAATAATTTTCATTTATATCGACTCTGCATCAAAATAATCTTGATTTCGTCAATTTAAAATTTTTTCATTTATTTTTTGTTTTTGCATTTTCTGGCGTTTCTAGAGGTCTTAGAGGATTTTAGACGTTATTTTCGAATCCTAACATTTCAGGCCTTGATCTTAGCTATCTCTGTCAAAACTCAACCGATTTTGAATCAGAATACCATTTAATTCAATAATTTTCATTTATATCGACTCTGCATCAAAATAATCTTGATTTCGCCAATTTAAAATTTTTTCATTTATTTTTTGTTTTTGCATTTTCTGGCGTTTCTAGAGGTCTTAGAGGGCTTTAGACGTTATTTTCGAATCCTCACATTTCGGGCCTTGATCTTAGCTATCTCTGTCAAAACTCAACCGATTTTGAATCGGAATACCATTTAATTCAATAATTTTCATTTATATCGACTCTGCATCAAAATAATCTTGATTTCGTCAATTTAAAATTTTTTCATTTATTTTTTGTTTTTGCATTTTCTGGCGTTTCTAGAGGTCTTAGAGGATTTTAGACGCTATTTTCGAATCCTCACATTTCAGGCCTTGATCTTAGCTATCTCTGTCAAAACTCAACCGATTTTGAATCGGAATACCATTTAATTCAATAATTTTCATTTATATCGACTCTGCATCAAAATAATCTTGATTTCGTCAATTTAAAATTTTTTCATTTATTTTTTGTTTTTGCATTTTCTGGCGTTTCTAGAGGTCTTAAGAGGATTTTAGACGTTATTAGCTATCTCTGTCGAAAGTCAACCGATTTTGAATCGGAATACCATTTAATTCAATAATTTTCATTTATATCGACTCTGCATCAAAATAATCTTGATTTCGTCAATTTAAAATTTTTTCATTTATTTTTTGTTTTTGCATTTTGTGGCGTTTCTAGAGGTCTTAGACGATTTTAGACGTTATTTTCGAATCCTCACATTTCAGGCCTTGATCTTAGCTATCTCTGTCAAAACTCAACCGATTTTGAATCGGAATACCGTTTAATTCAATAATTTTCATTTATATCGACTCTGCATCAAAATAATCTTGATTTCGTCAATTTAAAATTTTTTCATTTATTTTTTGTTTTTGCATTTTCTGGCGTTTCTAGAGGTCTTAGAGGATTTTAGACCTTATTTTCGAATCCTCACATTTCGGGCCTTGACCTTAGCTATCTCTGTCAAAACTCAACCGATTTTGAATCGGAATACCATTTAATTCAATAATTTTCATTTATATCGACTCTGCATCAAAATAATCTTGATTTCGTCAATTTAAAATTTTTTCATTTATTTTTTGTTTTTGCATTTTCTGGCGTTTCTAGAGGTCTTAGACGATTTTAGACGTTATTTTCGAATCCTCCCATTTCGGGCCTTGATTTTATCTATCTCTGTCAAATATCTACCGATTTTGAATCGGAATACCATTTAATTCAATAATTTTCATTAATATCGACTCTGCATCAAAATAATCTTGATTTCGTCAATTTAAAATTTTTTCATTTATTTTTTGTTTTTGCATTTTCTGGCGTTTCTAGAGGTCTTAGAGGATTTTAGACGTTATTTTCGAATCCTCACATTTCGGGCCTTGATCTTAGCTATCTCTGTCGAAACTCAACCGATTTTGAATCGGAATACCATTTAATTCAATAATTTTCATTTATATCGACTCTGCATCAAAATAATCTTGATTTCGTCAATTTAAAATTTTTTCATTTATTTTTTGTTTTTGCATTTTCTGGCGTTTCTAGAGGTCTTAGAGGATTTTAGACCTTATTTTCGAATCCTCACATTTCGGGCCTTGTCTTAGCTATCTCTGTCAAAACTCAACCGATTTTGAATCGGAATACCGTTTAATTCAATAATTTTCATTTATATCGACTCTGCATCAAAATAATCTTGATTTCGTCAATTTAAAATTTTTTCATTTATTTTTTGTTTTTGCATTTTCTGGCGTTTCTAGAGGTCTTAGAGGATTTTAGACCTTATTTTCGAATCCTCACATTTCAGGCCTTGATCTTAGCTATCTCTGTCAAAACTCAACCGATTTTGAATCGGAATACCATTTAATTCAATAATTTTCATTTATATCGACTCTGCATCAAAATAATCTTGATTTCGTCAATTTAAAATTTTTTCATTTATTTTTTGTTTTTGCATTTTCTGGCGTTTCTAGAGGTCTTAGAGGATTTTAGACGTTATTTTCGAATCCTAACATTTCAGGCCTTGATCTTAGCTATCTCTGTCAAAACTCAACCGATTTTGAATCGGAATACCATTTAATTCAATAATTTTCATTTATATCGACTCTGCATCAAAATAATCTTGATTTCGTCAATTTAAAATTTTTTCATTTATTTTTTGTTTTTGCATTTTCTGGCGTTTCTAGAGGTCTTAGAGGATTTTAGACGTTATTTTCGAATCCTCACATTTCAGGCCTTGATCTTAGCTATCTCTGTCAAAACTCAACCGATTTTGAATCAGAATACCATTTAATTCAATAATTTTCATTTATATCGACTCTGCATCAAAATAATCTTGATTTCGTCAATTTAAAATTTTTTCATTTATTTTTTGTTTTTGCATTTTCTGGCGTTTCTAGAGGTCTTAGAGGATTTTAGACCTTATTTTCGAATCCTCACATTTCAGGCCTTGATCTTAGCTTTCTCTGTCAAAACTCAACCGATTTTGAATCAGAATACCGTTTAATTCAATAATTTTCATTTATATCGACTCTGCATCAAAATAATCTTGATTTCGTCAATTTAAAATTTTTTCATTTATTTTTTGTTTTTGCATTTTCTGGCGTTTCTAGAGGTCTTAGAGGATTTTAGACGTTATTTTCGAACTCAACCGATTTTGAATCGGAATACCGTTTAATTCAATAATTTTCATTTATATCGACTCTGCATCAAAATAATCTTGATTTCGTCAATTTAAAATTTTTTCATTTATTTTTTGTTTTTGCATTTTCTGGCGTTTCTAGAGGTCTTAGACGATTTTAGACGTTATTTTCGAATCCTCACATTTCGGGCCTTGATCTTAGCTATCTCTGTCAAAACTCAACCGATTTTGAATCAGAATACCGTTTAATTCAATAATTTTCATTTATATCGACTCTGCATCAAAATAATCTTGATTTCGTCAATTTAAAATTTTTTCATTTATTTTTTGTTTTTGCATTTTCTGGCGTTTCTAGAGGTCTTAGACGATTTTAGACGTTATTTTCGAATCCTCACATTTCGGGCCTTGATCTTAGCTATCTCTGTCAAAACTCAACCGATTTTGAATCAGAATACCATTTAATTCAATAATTTTCATTTATATCGACTCTGCATCAAAATAATCTTGATTTCGTCAATTTAAAATTTTTTCATTTATTTTTTGTTTTTGCATTTTCTGGCGTTTTTTAGAGGTCTTAGAGGATTTTAGACGTTATTTTCGAATCCTCACATTTCGGGCCTGGATCTTAGCTATCTCTGTCAAAACTCAACCGATTTTGAATCGGAATACCGTTTAATTCAATAATTTTCATTTATATCGACTCTGCATCAAAATAATCTTGATTTCGTCAATTTAAAATTTTTTCATTTATTTTTTGTTTTTGCATTTTCTGGCGTTTCTAGAGGTCTTAGAGGATTTTAGACCTTATTTTCGAATCCTCACATTTCAGGCCTTGATCTTAGCTATCTCTGTCAAAACTCAACCGATTTTGAATCGGAATACCATTTAATTCAATAATTTTCATTTATATCGACTCTGCATCAAAATAATCTTGATTTCGTCAATTTAAAATTTTTTCATTTATTTTTTGTTTTTGCATTTTCTGGCGTTTCTAGAGGTCTTAGACGATTTTAGACGTTATTTTCGAATCCTCACATTTCAGGCCTTGATCTTAGCTATCTCTGTCAAAACTCAACCGATTTTGAATCGGAATACCATTTAATTCAATAATTTTCATTTATATCGACTCTGCATCAAAATAATCTTGATTTCGTCAATTTAAAATTTTTTCATTTATTTTTTGTTTTTGCATTTTCTGGCGTTTCTAGAGGTCTTAGAGGATTTTAGACCTTATTTTCGAATCCTCACATTTCGGGCCTTGATCTTAGCTATCTCTGTCAAAACTCAACCGATTTTGAATCGGAATACCATTTAATTCAATAATTTTCATTTATATCGACTCTGCATCAAAATAATCTTGATTTCGTCAATTTAAAATTTTTTCATTTATTTTTTGTTTTTGCATTTTCTGGCGTTTCTAGAGGTCTTAGAGGATTTTAGACCTTATTTTCGAATCCTCACATTTCGGGCCTTGATCTTAGCTATCTCTGTCAAAACTCAACCGATTTTGAATCGGAATACCATTTAATTCAATAATTTTCATTTATATCGACTCTGCATCAAAATAATCTTGATTTCGTCAATTTAAAATTTTTTCATTTATTTTTTGTTTTTGCATTTTCTGGCGTTTCTAGAGGTCTTAGAGGATTTTAGACGTTATTTTCGAATCCTCACATTTCGGGCCTTGATCTTAGCTATCTCTGTCAAAACTCAACCGATTTTGAATCGGAATACCATTTAATTCAATAATTTTCATTTATATCGACTCTGCATCAAAATAATCTTGATTTCGTCAATTTAAAATTTTTTCATTTATTTTTTGTTTTTGCATTTTCTGGCGTTTCTAGAGGTCTTAGAGGATTTTAGACGTTATTTTCGAATCCTCACATTTCGGGCCTTGATCTTAGCTATCTCTGTCAAAACTCAACCGATTTTGAATCGGAATACCATTTAATTCAATAATTTTCATTTATATCGACTCTGCATCAAAATAATCTTGATTTCGTCAATTTAAAATTTTTTCATTTATTTTTTGTTTTTGCATTTTCTGGCGTTTCTAGAGGTCTTAGAGGATTTTAGACGTTATTTTCGAATCCTCACATTTCGGGCCTTGATCTTAGCTATCTCTGTCAAAACTCAACCGATTTTGAATCGGAATACCGTTTAATTCAATAATTTTCATTTATATCGACTCTGCATCAAAATAATCTTGATTTCGTCAATTTAAAATTTTTTCATTTATTTTTTGTTTTTGCATTTTCTGGCGTTTCTAGAGGTCTTAGAGGATTTTAGACGTTATTTTCGAATCCTCACATTTCGGGCCTTGATCTTAGCTATCTCTGTCAAAACTCAACCGATTTTGAATCGGAATACCATTTAATTCAATAATTTTCATTTATATCGACTCTGCATCAAAATAATCTTGATTTCGTCAATTTAAAATTTTTTCATTTATTTTTTGTTTTTGCATTTTCTGGCGTTTCTAGAGGTCTTAGAGGATTTTAGACGTTATTTTCGAATCCTCACATTTCGGGCCTTGATCTTAGCTATCTCTGTCAAAACTCAACCGATTTTGAATCGGAATACCATTTAATTCAATAATTTTCATTTATATCGACTCTGCATCAAAATAATCTTGATTTCGTCAATTTAAAATTTTTTCATTTATTTTTTGTTTTTGCATTTTCTGGCGTTTCTAGAGGTCTTAGACGATTTTAGACGTTATTTTCGAATCCTCACATTTCGGGCCTTGATCTTAGCTATCTCTGTCAAAACTCAACCGATTTTGAATCGGAATACCATTTAATTCAATAATTTTCATTTATATCGACTCTGCATCAAAATAATCTTGATTTCGTCAATTTAAAATTTTTTCATTTATTTTTTGTTTTTGCATTTTCTGGCGTTTCTAGAGGTCTTAGAGGATTTTAGACGTTATTTTCGAATCCTCACATTTCGGGCCTTGATCTTAGCTATCTCTGTCAAAACTCAACCGATTTTGAATCGGAATACCATTTAATTCAATAATTTTCATTTATATCGACTCTGCATCAAAATAATCTTGATTTCGTCAATTTAAAATTTTTTCATTTATTTTTTGTTTTTGCATTTTCTGGCGTTTCTAGAGGTCTTAGACGATTTTAGACGTTATTTTCGAATCCTCACATTTCGGGCCTTGATCTTAGCTATCTCTGTCAAAACTCAACCGATTTTGAATCGGAATACCATTTAATTCAATAATTTTCATTTATATCGACTCTGCATCAAAATAATCTTGATTTCGTCAATTTAAAATTTTTTCATTTATTTTTTGTTTTTGCATTTTCTGGCGTTTCTAGAGGTCTTAGAGGATTTTAGACGTTATTTTCGAATCCTCACATTTCGGGCCTTGATCTTAGCTATCTCTGTCAAAACTCAACCGATTTTGAATCGGAATACCATTTAATTCAATAATTTTCATTTATATCGACTCTGCATCAAAATAATCTTGATTTCGTCAATTTAAAATTTTTTCATTTATTTTTTGTTTTTGCATTTTCTGGCGTTTCTAGAGGTCTTAGAGGATTTTAGACGTTATTTTCGAATCCTCACATTTCGGGCCTTGATCTTAGCTATCTCTGTCAAAACTCAACCGATTTTGAATCGGAATACCATTTAATTCAATAATTTTCATTTATATCGACTCTGCATCAAAATAATCTTGATTTCGTCAATTTAAAATTTTTTCATTTATTTTTTGTTTTTGCATTTTCTGGCGTTTCTAGAGGTCTTAGAGGATTTTAGACGTTATTTTCGAATCCTCACATTTCGGGCCTTGATCTTAGCTATCTCTGTCAAAACTCAACCGATTTTGAATCGGAATACCATTTAATTCAATAATTTTCATTTATATCGACTCTGCATCAAAATAATCTTGATTTCGTCAATTTAAAATTTTTTCATTTATTTTTTGTTTTTGCATTTTCTGGCGTTTCTAGAGGTCTTAGAGGATTTTAGACGTTATTTTCGAATCCTCACATTTCGGGCCTTGATCTTAGCTATCTCTGTCAAAACTCAACCGATTTTGAATCGGAATACCATTTAATTCAATAATTTTCATTTATATCGACTCTGCATCAAAATAATCTTGATTTCGTCAATTTAAAATTTTTTCATTTATTTTTTGTTTTTGCATTTTCTGGCGTTTCTAGAGGTCTTAGAGGATTTTAGACGTTATTTTCGAATCCTCACATTTCGGGCCTTGATCTTAGCTATCTCTGTCAAAACTCAACCGATTTTGAATCGGAATACCATTTAATTCAATAATTTTCATTTATATCGACTCTGCATCAAAATAATCTTGATTTCGTCAATTTAAAATTTTTTCATTTATTTTTTGTTTTTGCATTTTCTGGCGTTTCTAGAGGTCTTAGAGGATTTTAGACGTTATTTTCGAATCCTCACATTTCGGGCCTTGATCTTAGCTATCTCTGTCAAAACTCAACCGATTTTGAATCGGAATACCATTTAATTCAATAATTTTCATTTATATCGACTCTGCATCAAAATAATCTTGATTTCGTCAATTTAAAATTTTTTCATTTATTTTTTGTTTTTGCATTTTCTGGCGTTTCTAGAGGTCTTAGAGGATTTTAGACGTTATTTTCGAATCCTCACATTTCGGGCCTTGATCTTAGCTATCTCTGTCAAAACTCAACCGATTTTGAATCGGAATACCATTTAATTCAATAATTTTCATTTATATCGACTCTGCATCAAAATAATCTTGATTTCGTCAATTTAAAATTTTTTCATTTATTTTTTGTTTTTGCATTTTCTGGCGTTTCTAGAGGTCTTAGAGGATTTTAGACGTTATTTTCGAATCCTCACATTTCGGGCCTTGATCTTAGCTATCTCTGTCAAAACTCAACCGATTTTGAATCGGAATACCATTTAATTCAATAATTTTCATTTATATCGACTCTGCATCAAAATAATCTTGATTTCGTCAATTTAAAATTTTTTCATTTATTTTTTGTTTTTGCATTTTCTGGCGTTTCTAGAGGTCTTAGAGGATTTTAGACGTTATTTTCGAATCCTCACATTTCGGGCCTTGATCTTAGCTATCTCTGTCAAAACTCAACCGATTTTGAATCGGAATACCATTTAATTCAATAATTTTCATTTATATCGACTCTGCATCAAAATAATCTTGATTTCGTCAATTTAAAATTTTTTCATTTATTTTTTGTTTTTGCATTTTCTGGCGTTTCTAGAGGTCTTAGAGGATTTTAGACGTTATTTTCGAATCCTCACATTTCGGGCCTTGATCTTAGCTATCTCTGTCAAAACTCAACCGATTTTGAATCGGAATACCATTTAATTCAATAATTTTCATTTATATCGACTCTGCATCAAAATAATCTTGATTTCGTCAATTTAAAATTTTTTCATTTATTTTTTGTTTTTGCATTTTCTGGCGTTTCTAGAGGTCTTAGAGGATTTTAGACGTTATTTTCGAATCCTCACATTTCGGGCCTTGATCTTAGCTATCTCTGTCAAAACTCAACCGATTTTGAATCGGAATACCATTTAATTCAATAATTTTCATTTATATCGACTCTGCATCAAAATAATCTTGATTTCGTCAATTTAAAATTTTTTCATTTATTTTTTGTTTTTGCATTTTCTGGCGTTTCTAGAGGTCTTAGAGGATTTTAGACGTTATTTTCGAATCCTCACATTTCGGGCCTTGATCTTAGCTATCTCTGTCAAAACTCAACCGATTTTGAATCGGAATACCATTTAATTCAATAATTTTCATTTATATCGACTCTGCATCAAAATAATCTTGATTTCGTCAATTTAAAATTTTTTCATTTATTTTTTGTTTTTGCATTTTCTGGCGTTTCTAGAGGTCTTAGAGGATTTTAGACGTTATTTTCGAATCCTCACATTTCGGGCCTTGATCTTAGCTATCTCTGTCAAAACTCAACCGATTTTGAATCGGAATACCATTTAATTCAATAATTTTCATTTATATCGACTCTGCATCAAAATAATCTTGATTTCGTCAATTTAAAATTTTTTCATTTATTTTTTGTTTTTGCATTTTCTGGCGTTTCTAGAGGTCTTAGAGGATTTTAGACGTTATTTTCGAATCCTCACATTTCGGGCCTTGATCTTAGCTATCTCTGTCAAAACTCAACCGATTTTGAATCGGAATACCATTTAATTCAATAATTTTCATTTATATCGACTCTGCATCAAAATAATCTTGATTTCGTCAATTTAAAATTTTTTCATTTATTTTTTGTTTTTGCATTTTCTGGCGTTTCTAGAGGTCTTAGAGGATTTTAGACGTTATTTTCGAATCCTCACATTTCGGGCCTTGATCTTAGCTATCTCTGTCAAAACTCAACCGATTTTGAATCGGAATACCATTTAATTCAATAATTTTCATTTATATCGACTCTGCATCAAAATAATCTTGATTTCGTCAATTTAAAATTTTTTCATTTATTTTTTGTTTTTGCATTTTCTGGCGTTTCTAGAGGTCTTAGACGATTTTAGACGTTATTTTCGAATCCTCACATTTCGGGCCTTGATCTTAGCTATCTCTGTCAAAACTCAACCGATTTTGAATCGGAATACCATTTAATTCAATAATTTTCATTTATATCGACTCTGCATCAAAATAATCTTGATTTCGTCAATTTAAAATTTTTTCATTTATTTTTTGTTTTTGCATTTTCTGGCGTTTCTAGAGGTCTTAGAGGATTTTAGACGTTATTTTCGAATCCTCACATTTCGGGCCTTGATCTTAGCTATCTCTGTCAAAACTCAACCGATTTTGAATCGGAATACCATTTAATTCAATAATTTTCATTTATATCGACTCTGCATCAAAATAATCTTGATTTCGTCAATTTAAAATTTTTTCATTTATTTTTTGTTTTTGCATTTTCTGGCGTTTCTAGAGGTCTTAGAGGATTTTAGACGTTATTTTCGAATCCTCACATTTCGGGCCTTGATCTTAGCTATCTCTGTCAAAACTCAACCGATTTTGAATCGGAATACCATTTAATTCAATAATTTTCATTTATATCGACTCTGCATCAAAATAATCTTGATTTCGTCAATTTAAAATTTTTTCATTTATTTTTTGTTTTTGCATTTTCTGGCGTTTCTAGAGGTCTTAGAGGATTTTAGACGTTATTTTCGAATCCTCACATTTCGGGCCTTGATCTTAGCTATCTCTGTCAAAACTCAACCGATTTTGAATCGGAATACCATTTAATTCAATAATTTTCATTTATATCGACTCTGCATCAAAATAATCTTGATTTCGTCAATTTAAAATTTTTTCATTTATTTTTTGTTTTTGCATTTTCTGGCGTTTCTAGAGGTCTTAGACGATTTTAGACGTTATTTTCGAATCCTCACATTTCGGGCCTTGATCTTAGCTATCTCTGTCAAAACTCAACCGATTTTGAATCGGAATACCATTTAATTCAATAATTTTCATTTATATCGACTCTGCATCAAAATAATCTTGATTTCGTCAATTTAAAATTTTTTCATTTATTTTTTGTTTTTGCATTTTCTGGCGTTTCTAGAGGTCTTAGAGGATTTTAGACGTTATTTTCGAATCCTCACATTTCGGGCCTTGATCTTAGCTATCTCTGTCAAAACTCAACCGATTTTGAATCGGAATACCATTTAATTCAATAATTTTCATTTATATCGACTCTGCATCAAAATAATCTTGATTTCGTCAATTTAAAATTTTTTCATTTATTTTTTGTTTTTGCATTTTCTGGCGTTTCTAGAGGTCTTAGAGGATTTTAGACGTTATTTTCGAATCCTCACATTTCGGGCCTTGATCTTAGCTATCTCTGTCAAAACTCAACCGATTTTGAATCGGAATACCATTTAATTCAATAATTTTCATTTATATCGACTCTGCATCAAAATAATCTTGATTTCGTCAATTTAAAATTTTTTCATTTATTTTTTGTTTTTGCATTTTCTGGCGTTTCTAGAGGTCTTAGAGGATTTTAGACGTTATTTTCGAATCCTCACATTTCGGGCCTTGATCTTAGCTATCTCTGTCAAAACTCAACCGATTTTGAATCGGAATACCATTTAATTCAATAATTTTCATTTATATCGACTCTGCATCAAAATAATCTTGATTTCGTCAATTTAAAATTTTTTCATTTATTTTTTGTTTTTGCATTTTCTGGCGTTTCTAGAGGTCTTAGAGGATTTTAGACGTTATTTTCGAATCCTCACATTTCGGGCCTTGATCTTAGCTATCTCTGTCAAAACTCAACCGATTTTGAATCGGAATACCATTTAATTCAATAATTTTCATTTATATCGACTCTGCATCAAAATAATCTTGATTTCGTCAATTTAAAATTTTTTCATTTATTTTTTGTTTTTGCATTTTCTGGCGTTTCTAGAGGTCTTAGAGGATTTTAGACGTTATTTTCGAATCCTCACATTTCGGGCCTTGATCTTAGCTATCTCTGTCAAAACTCAACCGATTTTGAATCGGAATACCATTTAATTCAATAATTTTCATTTATATCGACTCTGCATCAAAATAATCTTGATTTCGTCAATTTAAAATTTTTTCATTTATTTTTTGTTTTTGCATTTTCTGGCGTTTCTAGAGGTCTTAGAGGATTTTAGACGTTATTTTCGAATCCTCACATTTCGGGCCTTGATCTTAGCTATCTCTGTCAAAACTCAACCGATTTTGAATCGGAATACCATTTAATTCAATAATTTTCATTTATATCGACTCTGCATCAAAATAATCTTGATTTCGTCAATTTAAAATTTTTTCATTTATTTTTTGTTTTTGCATTTTCTGGCGTTTCTAGAGGTCTTAGAGGATTTTAGACGTTATTTTCGAATCCTCACATTTCGGGCCTTGATCTTAGCTATCTCTGTCAAAACTCAACCGATTTTGAATCGGAATACCATTTAATTCAATAATTTTCATTTATATCGACTCTGCATCAAAATAATCTTGATTTCGTCAATTTAAAATTTTTTCATTTATTTTTTGTTTTTGCATTTTCTGGCGTTTCTAGAGGTCTTAGAGGATTTTAGACGTTATTTTCGAATCCTCACATTTCGGGCCTTGATCTTAGCTATCTCTGTCAAAACTCAACCGATTTTGAATCGGAATACCATTTAATTCAATAATTTTCATTTATATCGACTCTGCATCAAAATAATCTTGATTTCGTCAATTTAAAATTTTTTCATTTATTTTTTGTTTTTGCATTTTCTGGCGTTTCTAGAGGTCTTAGAGGATTTTAGACGTTATTTTCGAATCCTCACATTTCGGGCCTTGATCTTAGCTATCTCTGTCAAAACTCAACCGATTTTGAATCGGAATACCATTTAATTCAATAATTTTCATTTATATCGACTCTGCATCAAAATAATCTTGATTTCGTCAATTTAAAATTTTTTCATTTATTTTTTGTTTTTGCATTTTCTGGCGTTTCTAGAGGTCTTAGAGGATTTTAGACGTTATTTTCGAATCCTCACATTTCGGGCCTTGATCTTAGCTATCTCTGTCAAAACTCAACCGATTTTGAATCGGAATACCATTTAATTCAATAATTTTCATTTATATCGACTCTGCATCAAAATAATCTTGATTTCGTCAATTTAAAATTTTTTCATTTATTTTTTGTTTTTGCATTTTCTGGCGTTTCTAGAGGTCTTAGAGGATTTTAGACGTTATTTTCGAATCCTCACATTTCGGGCCTTGATCTTAGCTATCTCTGTCAAAACTCAACCGATTTTGAATCGGAATACCATTTAATTCAATAATTTTCATTTATATCGACTCTGCATCAAAATAATCTTGATTTCGTCAATTTAAAATTTTTTCATTTATTTTTTGTTTTTGCATTTTCTGGCGTTTCTAGAGGTCTTAGAGGATTTTAGACGTTATTTTCGAATCCTCACATTTCGGGCCTTGATCTTAGCTATCTCTGTCAAAACTCAACCGATTTTGAATCGGAATACCATTTAATTCAATAATTTTCATTTATATCGACTCTGCATCAAAATAATCTTGATTTCGTCAATTTAAAATTTTTTCATTTATTTTTTGTTTTTGCATTTTCTGGCGTTTCTAGAGGTCTTAGAGGATTTTAGACGTTATTTTCGAATCCTCACATTTCGGGCCTTGATCTTAGCTATCTCTGTCAAAACTCAACCGATTTTGAATCGGAATACCATTTAATTCAATAATTTTCATTTATATCGACTCTGCATCAAAATAATCTTGATTTCGTCAATTTAAAATTTTTTCATTTATTTTTTGTTTTTGCATTTTCTGGCGTTTCTAGAGGTCTTAGAGGATTTTAGACGTTATTTTCGAATCCTCACATTTCGGGCCTTGATCTTAGCTATCTCTGTCAAAACTCAACCGATTTTGAATCGGAATACCATTTAATTCAATAATTTTCATTTATATCGACTCTGCATCAAAATAATCTTGATTTCGTCAATTTAAAATTTTTTCATTTATTTTTTGTTTTTGCATTTTCTGGCGTTTCTAGAGGTCTTAGAGGATTTTAGACGTTATTTTCGAATCCTCACATTTCGGGCCTTGATCTTAGCTATCTCTGTCAAAACTCAACCGATTTTGAATCGGAATACCATTTAATTCAATAATTTTCATTTATATCGACTCTGCATCAAAATAATCTTGATTTCGTCAATTTAAAATTTTTTCATTTATTTTTTGTTTTTGCATTTTCTGGCGTTTCTAGAGGTCTTAGAGGATTTTAGACGTTATTTTCGAATCCTCACATTTCGGGCCTTGATCTTAGCTATCTCTGTCAAAACTCAACCGATTTTGAATCGGAATACCATTTAATTCAATAATTTTCATTTATATCGACTCTGCATCAAAATAATCTTGATTTCGTCAATTTAAAATTTTTTCATTTATTTTTTGTTTTTGCATTTTCTGGCGTTTCTAGAGGTCTTAGAGGATTTTAGACGTTATTTTCGAATCCTCACATTTCGGGCCTTGATCTTAGCTATCTCTGTCAAAACTCAACCGATTTTGAATCGGAATACCATTTAATTCAATAATTTTCATTTTATATCGACTCTGCATCAAAATAATCTTGATTTCGTCAATTTAAAATTTTTTCATTTATTTTTTGTTTTTGCATTTTCTGGCGTTTCTAGAGGTCTTAGAGGATTTTAGACGTTATTTTCGAATCCTCACATTTCGGGCCTTGATCTTAGCTATCTCTGTCAAAACTCAACCGATTTTGAATCGGAATACCATTTAATTCAATAATTTTCATTTATATCGACTCTGCATCAAAATAATCTTGATTTCGTCAATTTAAAATTTTTTCATTTATTTTTTGTTTTTGCATTTTCTGGCGTTTCTAGAGGTCTTAGAGGATTTTAGACGTTATTTTCGAATCCTCACATTTCGGGCCTTGATCTTAGCTATCTCTGTCAAAACTCAACCGATTTTGAATCGGAATACCATTTAATTCAATAATTTTCATTTATATCGACTCTGCATCAAAATAATCTTGATTTCGTCAATTTAAAATTTTTTCATTTATTTTTTGTTTTTGCATTTTCTGGCGTTTCTAGAGGTCTTAGAGGATTTTAGACGTTATTTTCGAATCCTCACATTTCGGGCCTTGATCTTAGCTATCTCTGTCAAAACTCAACCGATTTTGAATCGGAATACCATTTAATTCAATAATTTTCATTTATATCGACTCTGCATCAAAATAATCTTGATTTCGTCAATTTAAAATTTTTTCATTTATTTTTTGTTTTTGCATTTTCTGGCGTTTCTAGAGGTCTTAGAGGATTTTAGACGTTATTTTCGAATCCTCACATTTCGGGCCTTGATCTTAGCTATCTCTGTCAAAACTCAACCGATTTTGAATCGGAATACCATTTAATTCAATAATTTTCATTTATATCGACTCTGCATCAAAATAATCTTGATTTCGTCAATTTAAAATTTTTTCATTTATTTTTTGTTTTTGCATTTTCTGGCGTTTCTAGAGGTCTTAGAGGATTTTAGACGTTATTTTCGAATCCTCACATTTCGGGCCTTGATCTTAGCTATCTCTGTCAAAACTCAACCGATTTTGAATCGGAATACCATTTAATTCAATAATTTTCATTTATATCGACTCTGCATCAAAATAATCTTGATTTCGTCAATTTAAAATTTTTTCATTTATTTTTTGTTTTTGCATTTTCTGGCGTTTCTAGAGGTCTTAGAGGATTTTAGACGTTATTTTCGAATCCTCACATTTCGGGCCTTGATCTTAGCTATCTCTGTCAAAACTCAACCGATTTTGAATCGGAATACCATTTAATTCAATAATTTTCATTTATATCGACTCTGCATCAAAATAATCTTGATTTCGTCAATTTAAAATTTTTTCATTTATTTTTTGTTTTTGCATTTTCTGGCGTTTCTAGAGGTCTTAGAGGATTTTAGACGTTATTTTCGAATCCTCACATTTCGGGCCTTGATCTTAGCTATCTCTGTCAAAACTCAACCGATTTTGAATCGGAATACCATTTAATTCAATAATTTTCATTTATATCGACTCTGCATCAAAATAATCTTGATTTCGTCAATTTAAAATTTTTTCATTTATTTTTTGTTTTTGCACTTTTTCTGGCGTTTCTAGAGGTCTTAGAGGATTTTAGACGTTATTTTCGAATCCTCACATTTCGGGCCTTGATCTTAGCTATCTCTGTCAAAACTCAACCGATTTTGAATCGGAATACCATTTAATTCAATAATTTTCATTTATATCGACTCTGCATCAAAATAATCTTGATTTCGTCAATTTAAAATTTTTTCATTTATTTTTTGTTTTTGCATTTTCTGGCGTTTCTAGAGGTCTTAGAGGATTTTAGACGTTATTTTCGAATCCTCACATTTCGGGCCTTGATCTTAGCTATCTCTGTCAAAACTCAACCGATTTTGAATCGGAATACCATTTAATTCAATAATTTTCATTTATATCGACTCTGCATCAAAATAATCTTGATTTCGTCAATTTAAAATTTTTTCATTTATTTTTTGTTTTTGCATTTTCTGGCGTTTCTAGAGGTCTTAGAGGATTTTAGACGTTATTTTCGAATCCTCACATTTCGGGCCTTGATCTTAGCTATCTCTGTCAAAACTCAACCGATTTTGAATCGGAATACCATTTAATTCAATAATTTTCATTTATATCGACTCTGCATCAAAATAATCTTGATTTCGTCAATTTAAAATTTTTTCATTTATTTTTTGTTTTTGCATTTTCTGGCGTTTCTAGAGGTCTTAGAGGATTTTAGACGTTATTTTCGAATCCTCACATTTCGGGCCTTGATCTTAGCTATCTCTGTCAAAACTCAACCGATTTTGAATCGGAATACCATTTAATTCAATAATTTTCATTTATATCGACTCTGCATCAAAATAATCTTGATTTCGTCAATTTAAAATTTTTTCATTTATTTTTTGTTTTTGCATTTTCTGGCGTTTCTAGAGGTCTTAGAGGATTTTAGACGTTATTTTCGAATCCTCACATTTCGGGCCTTGATCTTAGCTATCTCTGTCAAAACTCAACCGATTTTGAATCGGAATACCATTTAATTCAATAATTTTCATTTATATCGACTCTGCATCAAAATAATCTTGATTTCGTCAATTTAAAATTTTTTCATTTATTTTTTGTTTTTGCATTTTCTGGCGTTTCTAGAGGTCTTAGAGGATTTTAGACGTTATTTTCGAATCCTCACATTTCGGGCCTTGATCTTAGCTATCTCTGTCAAAACTCAACCGATTTTGAATCGGAATACCATTTAATTCAATAATTTTCATTTATATCGACTCTGCATCAAAATAATCTTGATTTCGTCAATTTAAAATTTTTTCATTTATTTTTTGTTTTTGCATTTTCTGGCGTTTCTAGAGGTCTTAGAGGATTTTAGACGTTATTTTCGAATCCTCACATTTCGGGCCTTGATCTTAGCTATCTCTGTCAAAACTCAACCGATTTTGAATCGGAATACCATTTAATTCAATAATTTTCATTTATATCGACTCTGCATCAAAATAATCTTGATTTCGTCAATTTAAAATTTTTTCATTTATTTTTTGTTTTTGCATTTTCTGGCGTTTCTAGAGGTCTTAGAGGATTTTAGACGTTATTTTCGAATCCTCACATTTCGGGCCTTGATCTTAGCTATCTCTGTCAAAACTCAACCGATTTTGAATCGGAATACCATTTAATTCAATAATTTTCATTTATATCGACTCTGCATCAAAATAATCTTGATTTCGTCAATTTAAAAATTTTTTCATTTATTTTTTGTTTTTGCATTTTCTTTCGTTTCTAGAGGTCTTAGAGGATTTTAGACGTTATTTTCGAATCCTCACATTTCAGGCCTTGATCTTAGCTATCTCTGTCAAAACTCAACCGATTTTGAATCGGAATACCATTTAATT
Source organism: Drosophila cardini (assembly GCA_018903735.1). Taxonomy (NCBI): domain Eukaryota; kingdom Metazoa; phylum Arthropoda; class Insecta; order Diptera; family Drosophilidae; genus Drosophila; species Drosophila cardini. The sequence goes on from JAEIGM010000213.1 coordinate 21,785, forward strand.
CAATAATTTTCATTTATATCGACTCTGCATCAAAATAATCTTGATTTCGTCAATTTAAAAATTTTTTCATTTATTTTTTGTTTTTGCATTTTCTTTCGTTTCTAGAGGTCTTAGAGGATTTTAGACGTTATTTTCGAATCCTCACATTTCAGGCCTTGATCTTAGCTATCTCTGTCAAAACTCAACCGATTTTGAATCGGAATACCATTTAATTCAATAATTTTCATTTATATCGACTCTGCATCAAAATAATCTTGATTTCGTCAATTTAAAATTTTTTCATTTATTTTTTGTTTTTGCATTTTCTGGCGTTTCTAGAGGTCTTAGAGGATTTTAGACGTTATTTTCGAATCCTCACATTTCGGGCCTTGATCTTAGCTATCTCTGTCAAAACTCAACCGATTTTGAATCGGAATACCATTTAATTCAATAATTTTCATTTATATCGACTCTGCATCAAAATAATCTTGATTTCGTCAATTTAAAATTTTTTCATTTATTTTTTGTTTTTGCATTTTCTGGCGTTTCTAGAGGTCTTAGAGGATTTTAGACGTTATTTTCGAATCCTCACATTTCGGGCCTTGATCTTAGCTATCTCTGTCAAAACTCAACCGATTTTGAATCGGAATACCATTTAATTCAATAATTTTCATTTATATCGACTCTGCATCAAAATAATCTTGATTTCGTCAATTTAAAATTTTTTCATTTATTTTTTGTTTTTGCATTTTCTGGCGTTTCTAGAGGTCTTAGAGGATTTTAGACGTTATTTTCGAATCCTCACATTTCGGGCCTTGATCTTAGCTATCTCTGTCAAAACTCAACCGATTTTGAATCGGAATACCATTTAATTCAATAATTTTCATTTATATCGACTCTGCATCAAAATAATCTTGATTTCGTCAATTTAAAATTTTTTCATTTATTTTTTGTTTTTGCATTTTCTGGCGTTTCTAGAGGTCTTAGAGGATTTTAGACGTTATTTTCGAATCCTCACATTTCGGGCCTTGATCTTAGCTATCTCTGTCAAAACTCAACCGATTTTGAATCGGAATACCATTTAATTCAATAATTTTCATTTATATCGACTCTGCATCAAAATAATCTTGATTTCGTCAATTTAAAATTTTTTCATTTATTTTTTGTTTTTGCATTTTCTGGCGTTTCTAGAGGTCTTAGAGGATTTTAGACGTTATTTTCGAATCCTCACATTTCGGGCCTTGATCTTAGCTATCTCTGTCAAAACTCAACCGATTTTGAATCGGAATACCATTTAATTCAATAATTTTCATTTATATCGACTCTGCATCAAAATAATCTTGATTTCGTCAATTTAAAATTTTTTCATTTATTTTTTGTTTTTGCATTTTCTGGCGTTTCTAGAGGTCTTAGAGGATTTTAGACGTTTTTTTCGAATCCTCATTTTACATTTCGGGCCTTGATCTTAGCTATCTCTGTCAAAACTCAACCGATTTTGAATCGGAATACCATTTAATTCAATAATTTTCATTTTATATCGACTCTGCATCAAAATAATCTTGATTTCGTCAATTTAAAATTTTTTCATTTATTTTTTGTTTTTGCATTTTCTGGCGTTTCTAGAGGTCTTAGAGGATTTTAGACGTTATTTTCGAATCCTCACATTTCGGGCCTTGATCTTAGCTATCTCTGTCAAAACTCAACCGATTTTGAATCGGAATACCATTTAATTCAATAATTTTCATTTATATCGACTCTGCATCAAAATAATCTTGATTTCGTCAATTTAAAATTTTTTCATTTATTTTTTGTTTTTGCATTTTCTGGCGTTTCTAGAGGTCTTAGAGGATTTTAGACGTTATTTTCGAATCCTCACATTTCGGGCCTTGATCTTAGCTATCTCTGTCAAAACTCAACCGATTTTGAATCGGAATACCATTTAATTCAATAATTTTCATTTATATCGACTCTGCATCAAAATAATCTTGATTTCGTCAATTTAAAATTTTTTCATTTAATTTTTTGTTTTTGCATTTTCTGGCGTTTCTAGAGGTCTTAGAGGATTTTAGACGTTATTTTCGAATCCTCACATTTCGGGCCTTGATCTTAGCTATCTCTGTCAAAACTCAACCGATTTTGAATCGGAATACCATTTAATTCAATAATTTTCATTTATATCGACTCTGCATCAAAATAATCTTGATTTCGTCAATTTAAAATTTTTTCATTTATTTTTTGTTTTTGCATTTTCTGGCGTTTCTAGAGGTCTTAGAGGATTTTAGACGTTATTTTCGAATCCTCACATTTCGGGCCTTGATCTTAGCTATCTCTGTCAAAACTCAACCGATTTTGAATCGGAATACCATTTAATTCAATAATTTTCATTTATATCGACTCTGCATCAAAATAATCTTGATTTCGTCAATTTAAAATTTTTTCATTTATTTTTTGTTTTTGCATTTTCTGGCGTTTCTAGAGGTCTTAGAGGATTTTAGACGTTATTTTCGAATCCTCACATTTCGGGCCTTGATCTTAGCTATCTCTGTCAAAACTCAACCGATTTTGAATCGGAATACCATTTAATTCAATAATTTTCATTTATATCGACTCTGCATCAAAATAATCTTGATTTCGTCAATTTAAAATTTTTTCATTTATTTTTTGTTTTTGCATTTTCTGGCGTTTCTAGAGGTCTTAGAGGATTTTAGACGTTATTTTCGAATCCTCACATTTCGGGCCTTGATCTTAGCTATCTCTGTCAAAACTCAACCGATTTTGAATCGGAATACCATTTAATTCAATAATTTTCATTTATATCGACTCTGCATCAAAATAATCTTGATTTCGTCAATTTAAAATTTTTTCATTTATTTTTTGTTTTTGCATTTTCTGGCGTTTCTAGAGGTCTTAGAGGATTTTAGACGTTATTTTCGAATCCTCACATTTCGGGCCTTGATCTTAGCTATCTCTGTCAAAACTCAACCGATTTTGAATCGGAATACCATTTAATTCAATAATTTTCATTTATATCGACTCTGCATCAAAATAATCTTGATTTCGTCAATTTAAAATTTTTTCATTTATTTTTTGTTTTTGCATTTTCTGGCGTTTCTAGAGGTCTTAGAGGATTTTAGACGTTATTTTCGAATCCTCACATTTCGGGCCTTGATCTTAGCTATCTCTGTCAAAACTCAACCGATTTTGAATCGGAATACCATTTAATTCAATAATTTTCATTTATATCGACTCTGCATCAAAATAATCTTGATTTCGTCAATTTAAAATTTTTTCATTTATTTTTTGTTTTTGCATTTTCTGGCGTTTCTAGAGGTCTTAGAGGATTTTAGACGTTATTTTCGAATCCTCACATTTCGGGCCTTGATCTTAGCTATCTCTGTCAAAACTCAACCGATTTTGAATCGGAATACCATTTAATTCAATAATTTTCATTTATATCGACTCTGCATCAAAATAATCTTGATTTCGTCAATTTAAAATTTTTTCATTTATTTTTTGTTTTTGCATTTTCTGGCGTTTCTAGAGGTCTTAGAGGATTTTAGACGTTATTTTCGAATCCTCACATTTCGGGCCTTGATCTTAGCTATCTCTGTCAAAACTCAACCGATTTTGAATCGGAATACCATTTAATTCAATAATTTTCATTTATATCGACTCTGCATCAAAATAATCTTGATTTCGTCAATTTAAAATTTTTTCATTTATTTTTTGTTTTTGCATTTTCTGGCGTTTCTAGAGGTCTTAGAGGATTTTAGACGTTATTTTCGAATCCTCACATTTCGGGCCTTGATCTTAGCTATCTCTGTCAAAACTCAACCGATTTTGAATCGGAATACCATTTAATTCAATAATTTTCATTTATATCGACTCTGCATCAAAATAATCTTGATTTCGTCAATTTAAAATTTTTTCATTTATTTTTTGTTTTTGCATTTTCTGGCGTTTCTAGAGGTCTTAGAAGATTTTAGACGTTATTTTCGAATCCTCACATTTCGGGCCTTGATCTTAGCTATCTCTGTCAAAACTCAACCGATTTTGAATCAGAATACCATTTAATTCAATAATTTTCATTTATATCGACTCTGCATCAAAATAATCTTGATTTCGTCAATTTAAAATTTTTTCATTTATTTTTTGTTTTTGCATTTTCTGGCGTTTCTAGAGGTCTTAGAGGATTTTAGACCTTATTTTCGAATCCTCACATTTCGGGCCTTGATCTTAGCTATCTCTGTCAAAACTCAACCGATTTTGAATCGGAATACCATTTAATTCAATAATTTTCATTTATATCGACTCTGCATCAAAATAATCTTGATTTCGTCAATTTAAAATTTTTTCAATTTTTTTTTTGTTTTTGCATTTTCTGGCGTTTCTAGAGGTCTTAGAGGATTTTAGACCTTATTTTCGAATCCTCACATTTCGGGCCTTGATCTTAGCTATCTCTGTCAAAACTCAACCGATTTTGAATCGGAATACCATTTAATTCAATAATTTTCATTTATATCGACTCTGCATCAAAATAATCTTGATTTCGTCAATTTAAAATTTTTTCATTTATTTTTTGTTTTTGCATTTTCTGGCGTTTCTAGAGGTCTTAGAGGATTTTAGACGTTATTTTCGAATCCTCACATTTCGGGCCTTGATCTTAGCTATCTCTGTCAAAACTCAACCGATTTTGAATCGGAATACCATTTAATTCAATAATTTTCATTTATATCGACTCTGCATCAAAATAATCTTGATTTCGTCAATTTAAAATTTTTTCATTTATTTTTTGTTTTTGCATTTTCTGGCGTTTCTAGAGGTCTTAGAGGATTTTAGACGTTATTTTCGAATCCTCACATTTCGGGCCTTGATCTTAGCTATCTCTGTCAAAACTCAACCGATTTTGAATCGGAATACCATTTAATTCAATAATTTTCATTAATATCGACTCTGCATCAAAATAATCTTGATTTCGTCAATTTAAAATTTTTTATTTTTTTTTTTTTTTTTGCTTTTTCTGGCGTTTTTAGGGGTTTAAAGGAATTTAAAAATTTTTTTTAAAAACCCCAAATTTGGGGCCTTGATAATAAATTTTCCTGTTCAAAACTCAACCGATTTTGAATCGGAATACCATTTAATTCAATAATTTTCATTTATATCGACTCTGCATCAAAATAATCTTGATTTCGTCAATTTAAAATTTTTTCATTTATTTTTTGTTTTTGCATTTTCTGGCGTTTCTAGAGGTCTGTAATGGTCAGCAGCTGCACAAAAAAAAAATTTTTTTTAAAGGAAAAATTTTTTTTAACAAATTTGTCGCCTGCGCTGTAACGCGTGTAACGCAAGCTATGACAAACGAAAAAAAAGAGGGGAAAGTAAGATCATGAAAAGAAATATACAAACGAAAAGAGGGGAAATTAAGTGCAAGAGCGCATGAGAGTAGTAATAAGAGTAGATAAGAATTAACAGCGAGCTTTCGCATGCAGTGTGCAAGTACACGAAGAGAAGCAGAGAGCGGTGTTATCCGAAATGCGGATAATGCGGATAGGCAAGAGCACCGTGGGTCCATATCGGTAAAATTCCAATCTGAGAGTGGTGAGCATGGAATATGGGCCTATAAAAGGAGACATCTTGCCAAAAGTCGTTCTTTTTCTTTGGACGATTACCTTGGTGTCAGAAGGCCTGAATTACGTTTAAGTAACCAGGTACAGTTGCAACAAAAAAAAAAAAAATAAAATAAAAATTTTTGTGAAACAAAAATTTAATTTTTTGTAATTAGCAACCACGGTGCAGCCGCTTTGGATTTGTGTTTTCTTTTACTCCCGCTGTTTAATTGCTAATCTGCGCAGCGCAGCAGCTATTGCTGCTTACCAAAAGAAAGGGTATGTGCCATAATTAAACTTAGTTCTTTTTCGAGAAACTAAGTTTTAATTATTTTTTTTGTTATTTGACTATAGTTTCAGAAAAATTTCCACCCTAACCACGCCAGTAGATCACCTGGATCTTCTAAGTCGAGGTTAGGGTGTCCAAGTTCGGATAGTCCCCAATAAAAGAGAGGATAGAGGGGGAGACATAATCTGCATTTCATTTGATTCCACAGTCAGCAGCAGCGTGCAGTGAAAATAAGTGCCATAAATCCCACAAAACAACCCCAATAATGAAATAAAAATATAAATAATATATTTATATTAAAAATAATGCAAGTCAGTGCCTTAAAAATCTCTGTAAATAATTAGATATATGTATATACATATATCTTACAAACATTTTGATCTGGTGCGTGCAAAAAAAGAAAGAAAGAAAAAAAGACAGTGCCTACATACATATATATGTACATGCGTGGGAGTTGACATATATAGATATGTATATGGGCATCTCTCTGGTGCAAGTGCTGGAAAAAGAATTTAAAAATGAATATATATATATATATATATATATATATATATATATATATATATATATATATATATATATGATCTATACTGATATATATATATATATATATGTATGTGATCTAATACTAAAAAATAAAAATATATGAAAATATACACATATAAGTATATACATATATACACCGCCGTACATAAAGCAGACAATTACTACAAGACAGTGCATTTAATCATATGTACAGGTGACAGTGGTACAAGTGTTGTTGAAAAATGAGAAAAAATAAGTAATTAAAATCAGTACCTAAAATGTGTGTATGTATACATACACGTACATATAAAGTCAAAAATCGAAAATACAGTGCTTAAAATCAGTTTGGGTGCATGAGCGTGAATTATATTTTTTTTTACATTTTTATTTGTTGTTCATGTTAACCTAAACGAAAAGAAAAAAAAAAAACAGAAAATATAAAAAAAAAAGGCATGCAAAAAAAAAATTAAAAAAAAAAAAAAAAAAAAGGAGGACCCAAAAGTTTAAAATTCTTAAATCTAGAGAATAAATAAAAATAAATCGACAAACAAAATATATTCCTATAAATACAAAAATAAAAACATTGGGTACTTGCACAATACACTACACTATTCAACACATGATGGAAAGCTTTCCAGCGCGGGATAAAGACATGTAAGTGATTACGTATTATATTATATTATGTTTGCGATTTATAATTGAATTTGGTTTGAACAAATACAAATTTTTTTCTGCAAGTCAACATTAAATATAAAAGCTGGAAAAACTTTAGAAAAATTTAGAACACTCAAAAAAAAAAAAAAATGAAAAAAAAAATAAAAAGTTATAAAAATTTTGCTAGTTAAAAAAAAAAAAAACAAAATTTATTTAATGGAAAAAAAAAATATAATTTTTAAAGAAAAAAAAAAATTTTTTAAGAAAATATTAAAGAAAATTATTTTAAAGAAAAAAAAAAAGGAAGAAATAGGAAAATATTGTAAAATGAAATAAATACTAAAAGAAATTTTTATTAAATATGGTTTTTTAAAAAAATGTATAACAAAAAAATTTTATTGCACGCTGAAAGAAAATGATAAAATTATGTAGAACAATTTAAAAGTCAGAAAAATGCCGAAAAAAAAAATTCTTTTTTTTTGCATTTATTTTTGATTTAAAGTAAAATAAATATATATTCTCTACTTATGCCCTACATGCACTAGATATATTGAAGAAAAACAAAGAGAAAGATTTAATTAGAAATAAAAAAAACAACAACGCTAACCCACTGAATCCTAAAATATGCACTTGAATAAAATCCTATAAAAAATTTAATAAATAATACAAATGTAAACGTATCACGTATTAATGGTTTAATGTTTCGTATCTGGCATTCTTGAATATTGTCACTGGAATTTAATAGAAATAGATACCATGAATCATGTTAAATAAAATTAATGTTAAGCTGGAAAATTAAAATGAAGGTTTGAGTTTGTTATCAGGGGCTATGAAATGTTAGGGTGTTAAAATAAATAATTAGGGAATCTCACAGACTCGCAAGGAGATTCAATGGAAGGGAGGGTAAAGACCGCGAGGATCAAACAACATCCTTGATCCTGCACCGAACAGTTGTATGAAGATTTTAATTTCGTTTTTTCACCTGTTTTATAATATTGGTTACTATTGGTTTGTATTTGGAAGCTCGGCTTTCTCTTTTAGATTTGGAATAGTTTCAGCAGGGACTCTATAATAATAATTTTTATGTCGCGGGAACTTAGGACACAGCAAACCCACCCCACCCCGAAAGAGCTAGGGTATTAAAGGGTCCCGACCACCGCTGTGAAACCGAAGGTCTACGTGTATTTCGCTCGAGATTCACATTGGCGTTCAATGCGTTGCCACTTAGATTTTGGCTAACATTTTGGAGCAAGAACGACAAGTTTAAAACACGCGAGTAGTGCACATTGTTACAGGTCCTAGAGAATTTTAGACGTTATTTTCGAATCCTCACATTTCGGGCCTTGATCTTGGCTATCTCTGTCAAAACTCAACCGATTTTGAATCGGAATACCATTTAATTCAATAATTTTCATTTATATCGACTCTGCATCAAAATAATCTTGATTTTGTCAGTTTAAAATTTTTTCATTTATTTTTTGTTTTTGCATTTTCTGGCGTTTCTAGAGGTCTTAGAGGATTTTAGACCTTATTTTCGAATCCTCACATTTCGGGCCTTGATCTTAGCTATCTCTGTCAAAACTCAACCGATTTTGAATCGGAATACCATTTAATTCAATAATTTTCATTTATATCGACTCTGCATCAAAATAATCTTGATTTCGTCAATTTAAAATTTATTCATTTATTTTTTGTTTTTGCATTTTCTGGCGTTTCTAGAGGTCTTAGACGATTTTAGACGTTATTTTCGAATCCTCACATTTCGGGCCTTGATGTTAGCTATCTCTGTCAAAACTCAACCGATTTTGAATCAGAATACCATTTAATTCAATAATTTTCATTTATATCGACTCTGCATCAAAATAATCTTGATTTCGTCAATTTAAAATTTTTTCATTTATTTTTTGTTTTTGCATTTTCTGGCGTTTCTAGAGGTCTTAGAGGATTTTAGACGTTATTTTCGAATCCTCACATTTCGGGCCTTGATCTTAGCTATCTCTGTCAAAACTCAACCGATTTTGAATCGGAATACCATTTAATTCAATAATTTTCATTTATATCGACTCTGCATCAAAATAATCTTGATTTCGTCAATTTAAAATTTATTCATTTATTTTTTGTTTTTGCATTTTCTGGCGTTTCTAGAGGTCTTAGAGGATTTTAGACATTATTTTCGAATCCTCACATTTCGGGCCTTGATCTTAGCTATCTCTGTCAAAACTCAACCGATTTTGAATCGAAACACCATTTAATTCAATAATTTTCATTAATATCGACTCTGCATCAAAATAATCTTGATTTCGTCAATTTAAAATTTTTTCATTTATTTTTTGATTTTGCATTTTCTGGCGTTTCTAGAGGTCTTAGAGGATTTTAGACGTTATTTTCGAATCCTCACATTTCAGGCCTTGATGTTAGCTATCTCTGTCAAAACTCAACCGATTTTGAATCGGAATACCATTTAATTCAATAATTTTCATTTATATCGACTCTGCATCAAAATAATCTTGATTTCGTCAATTTAAAATTTTTTCATTTATTTTTTGTTTTTGCATTTTCTGGCGTTTCTAGCGGTCTTAGACGATTTTAGACATTATTTTCGAATCCTCACATTTCGGGCCTTGATCTTAGCTATCTCTGTCAAAACTCAACCGATTTTGAATCGGAATACCATTTAATTCAATAATTTTCATTTATATCGACTCTGCATCAAAATAATCTTGATTTCGTCAATTTAAAATTTTTTTCATTTATTTTTTGTTTTTGCATTTTCTGGCGTTTCTAGAAGTCTTAGAGGATTTTAGACGTTATTTTCGAATCCTCACATTTCGGGCCTTGATCTTAGCTATCTCTGTCAAAACTCAACCGATTTTGAATCGAAATACCATTTAATTCAATAATTTTCATTTATATCGACTCTGCATCAAAATAATCTTGATTTCGTCAATTTAAAATTTTTTTCATTTATTTTTTGTTTTTGCATTTTCTGGCGTTTCTAGAGGTCTTAGAGGATTTTAGACGTTATTTTCGAATCCTCACATTTCAGGCCTTGATCTTAGCTATCTCTGTCAAAACTCAACCGATTTTGAATCGGAATACCATTTAATTCAATAATTTTCATTTATATCGACTCTGCATCAAAATAATCTTGATTTCGTCAATTTAAAATTTTTTCATTTATTTTTTGTTTTTGCATTTTCTGGCGTTTCTAGAGGTCTTAGACGATTTTAGACGTTATTTTCGAATCCTCACATTTCGGGCCTTGATCTTAGCTATTTTTGTCGAAACTCAACCGATTTTGAATCGGAATACCATTTAATTCAATAATTTTCATTTATATCGACTCTGCATCAAAATAATCTTGATTTCGTCAATTTAAAATTTTTTCATTTATTTTTTGTTTTTGCATTTTCTGGCGTTTCTAGGGGTCTTCGACGATTTTAGACGTTATTTTCGAATCCTCTCATTTCAGGCCTTGATCTTAGCTATCTCTGTCAAAATTTAACCGATTTTGAATCAGAATACCATTTAATTCAATAATTTTCATTTATATCGACTCTGCATCAAAATAATCTTGATTTCGTCAATTTAAAATTTTTTCATTTATTTTTTGTTTTTGCATTTTCTGGCGTTTCTAGCGGTCTTAGACGATTTTAGACATTATTTTCGAATCCTCACATTTCGGGCCTTGATCTTAGCTATCTCTGTCAAAACTCAACCGATTTTGAATCGGAATACCATTTAATTCAATAATTTTCATTTATATCGACTCTGCATCAAAATAATCTTGATTTCGTCAATTTAAAATTTTTTCATTTATTTTTTGTTTTTGCATTTTCTGGCGTTTCTAGAAGTCTTAGAGGATTTTAGACGTTATTTTCGAATCCTCACATTTCAGGCCTTGATCTTAGCTATCTCTGTCAAAACTCAACCGATTTTGAATCGGAATACCATTTAATTCAATAATTTTCATTTATATCGACTCTGAATCAAAATAATCTTGATTTCGTCAATTTAAAATTTTTAGACCCCGTACTCTAAAAAAGAGTATAGGGGTCTATTAGGTTTGTCTGAAGCGAAATGTGCGTAACAGGCAGAAGGAGGCGTGGCCGACCCCATAAAGTGTATATATTCTTGATCAGCATCAACAGCCGAGACGATATAGCAATGTCCGTCTGTCCGTCTGTCCGTCCGTCCGTCTGTCCGTATGAACACCTGGATCTTTTAAACTACAAAAGCTAGAGCCGCCAAATTTAGAATGAAAGTCCGTCATTATGTCAGGCAGATCAAGTTTATTTCAAATCTTTGCCACGCCCCTTACCGCCCCCGCAAATTGTAAATAACTATGGTCACCTACGAAAAAATTAATGTTTTAAGCGGATATCTCAGTAACTATAGCACTTAGGAGTACCGTTTTTGGTATACAGGTTGCTAGAGACAGCATAAATGCATTGTCATTAAAATTTTTGGACTGCCACGCCCCGTTTTCCCACACGAATGAAATAATTTTCAAACTTCAATGCCATTTTTAAGGCATTTGTACTTATCGTACGGTATTGTAATTTCAAATTCGTTTGGAGACAAAGTATCACAAACTATCCTGAAAGTTGCATACAAATCGGACAATAAACAAAAGAGCTAGACACGTAACAAAATTAACAATTTCACGCAAAGTCAATGCATGTGTGCAAGCGAGACAGAAGCATATAAACATGTGAGCGAACGTTTTCGCTGCTTGTGTAGCGACAGCGCTGCTCGCGGACGATGCACGCACATGTATGCATACGATTCGATAAATCATATATCGATATTCAATACGATAGTAATTATAATTGCGATATGATCTCGAATGCGATATTTGGTCATTATGTCCATATCTATAGCGTATTTGAATTCAGTTGTTGATAATATCGATATTTGATTTAATGTGATATTTTAATTAATAACGATATCGGTATTTTCTTGGCAATTCACATCCCTATTACAAACTGATGTTTTTGTTTCAAAGAGTTTTATTGCAAATACTATCCATTGTAATACTCCAATATAGATTAACTAATATAATGCCGACAGTATTATTAACTTTATTTTTAATTTCAAATTAAATTAAATGTATTCATTTTGAATTATAATACGAGATTTGTTTTTACGCAAAACATAATTTTAAAACAAGGCATGTAAGGAAATCTAATTATGTATATGGACATATATATATATATATATATATATATGTATGTACATATATAAAATAGGAATCAATCAGGTTATTCTTCATTTTCTTTTTTGTATGGAAAAATGCTTACTACACAGGTTGGTAGCCAATGATTGGCATTGGTATGAGTACGCGGTCTTTTACAGTCGGCACGCTCGACTGTAGCCTTTCTTACTTGTTTTCATTTATTTTTAGACCCCGTACTCTAAAAAAGAGTATAGGGGTCTATTAGGTTTGTCTGAAGCGAAATGTGCGTAACAGGCAGAAGGAGGCGTGGCCGACCCCATAAAGTGTATATATTCTTGATCAGCATCAACAGCCGAGACGATATAGCAATGTCCGTCTGTCCGTCTGTCCGTCCGTCCGTCTGTCCGTATGAACACCTGGATCTTTTAAACTACAAAAGCTAGAGCCGCCAAATTTAGAATGAAAGTCCGTCATTATGTCAGGCAGATCAAGTTTATTTCAAATCTTTGCCACGCCCCTTACCGCCCCCGCAAATTGTAAATAACTATGGTCACCTACGAAAAAATTGATGTTTTAAGCGGATATCTCAGTAACTATAGCACTTAGGAGTACCGTTTTTGGTATACAGGTTGCTAGAGACAGCATAAATGCATTGTCATTAAAATTTTTGGACTGCCACGCCCCGTTTTCCCACACAAATGAAATAATTTTCAAACTTCAATGCCATTTTTAAGGCATTTGTACTTATCGTACGGTATTGTAATTTCAAATTCGTTTGGAGACAAAGTATCACAAACTATCCTGAAAGTTGCATACAAATCGGACAATAAACAAAAGAGCTAGACACGTAACAAAATTAACAATTTCACGCAAAGTCAATGCATGTGTGCAAGCGAGACAGAAGCATATAAACATGTGAGCGAACGTTTTCGCTGCTTGTGTAGCGACAGCGCTGCTCGCGGACGATGCACGCACATGTATGCATACGATTCGATAAATCATATATCGATATTCAATACGATAGTAATTATAATTGCGATATGATCTCGAATGCGATATTTGGTCATTATGTCCATATCTATAGCGTATTTGAATTCAGTTGTTGATAATATCGATATTTGATTTAATGTGATATTTTAATTAATAACGATATCGGTATTTTCTTGGCAATTCACATCCCTATTACAAACTGATGTTTTTGTTTCAAAGAGTTTTATTGCAAATACTATCCATTGTAATACTCCAATATAGATTAATTAATATAATGCCGACAGTATTATTAACTTTATTTTTAATTTCAAATTAAATTAAAAGTATTCATTTTGAATTATAATACGAGATTTGTTTTTACGCAAAACATAATTTTAAAACAAGGCATGTAAGGAAATCTAATTATGTATATGGACATATATATATATATATATATATATATATATATGTATGTACATATATAAAATAGGAATCAATCAGGTTATTCTTCATTTTCTTTTTTGTATGGAAAAATGCTTACTACACAGGTTGGTAGCCAATGATTGGCATTGGTATGAGTACGGGGTCTTTTACAGTCGGCACGCTCGACTGTAGCCTTTCTAACTTGTTTTCATTTATTTTTAGACCCCGTACTCTAAAAAAGAGTATAGGGGTCTATTAGGTTTGTCTGAAGCGAAATGTGCGTAACAGGCAGAAGGAGGCGTGGCCGACCCCATAAAGTGTATATATTCTTGATCAGCATCAACAGCCGAGACGATATAGCAATGTCCGTCTGTCCGTCTGTCCGTCTGTCCGTCTGTCCGTCCGTCCGTCTGTCCGTATGAACACCTGGATCTTTTAAACTACAAAAGCTAGAGCCGCCAAATTTAGAATGAAAGTCCGTCATTATGTCAGGCAGATCAAGTTTATTTCAAATCTTTGCCACGCCCCTTACCGCCCCCGCAAATTGTAAATAACTATGGTCACCTACGAAAAAATTGATGTTTTAAGCGGATATCTCAGTAACTATAGCACTTAGGAGTACCGTTTTTGGTATACAGGTTGCTAGAGACAGCATAAATGCATTGTCATTAAAATTTTTGGACTGCCACGCCCCGTTTTCCCACACGAATGAAATAATTTTCAAACTTCAATGCCATTTTTAAGGCATTTGTACTTATCGTACGGTATTGTAATTTCAAATTCGTTTGGAGACAAAGTATCACAAACTATCCTGAAAGTTGCATACAAATCGGACAATAAACAAAAGAGCTAGACACGTAACAAAATTAACAATTTCACGCAAAGTCAATGCATGTGTGCAAGCGAGACAGAAGCATATAAACATGTGAGCGAACGTTTTCGCTGCTTGTGTAGCGACAGCGCTGCTCGCGGACGATGCACGCACATGTATGCATACGATTCGATAAATCATATATCGATATTCAATACGATAGTAATTATAATTGCGATATGATCTCGAATGCGATATTTGGTCATTATGTCCATATCTATAGCGTATTTGAATTCAGTTGTTGATAATATCGATATTTGATTTAATGTGATATTTTAATTAATAACGATATCGGTATTTTCTTGGCAATTCACATCCCTATTACAAACTGATGTTTTTGTTTCAAAGAGTTTTATTGCAAATACTATCCATTGTAATACTCCAATATAGATTAATTAATATAATGCCGACAGTATTATAAACTTTATTTTTAATTTCAAATTAAATTAAAAGTATTCATTTTGAATTATAATACGAGATTTGTTTTTACGCAAAACACAATTTTAAAACAAGGCATGTAAGGAAATCTAATTATGTATATGGACATATATATATATATATATATATATATATATATATATATATGTATGTACATATATAAAATAGGAATCAATCAGGTTATTCTTCATTTTCTTTTTTGTATGGAAAAATGCTTACTACACAGGTTGGTAGCCAATGATTGGCATTGGTATGAGTACGGGGTCTTTTACAGTCGGCACGCTCGACTGTAGCCTTTCTTACTTGTTTGTTTTTGCATTTTCTGGCGTTTCTAGAGGTCTTAGAGGATTTTAGACGTTATTTTCGAATCCTCACATTTCAGGCCTTGATCTTAGCTATCTCTGTCAAAACTCAACCGATTTTGAATCGGAATACCATTTAATTCAATAATTTTCATTTATATCGACTCTGCATCAAAATAATGTTGATTTCGTCAATTTAAAATTTTTTTGATTTATTTTTTGTTTTTGCATTTTCTGGCGTTTCTAGAGGTCTTAGAGGATTTTAGACGTTATTTTCGAATCCTCACATTTCGGACCTTGATCTTAGCTATCTCTGTCGAAACTCAACCGATTTTGAATCGGAATACCATTTAATTCAATAATTTTCATTTATATCGACTCTGCATCAAAATAATCTTGATTTCGTCAATTTAAAATTTTTTCATTTATTTTTTGTTTTTGCATTTTCTGGCGTTTCTAGGGGTCTTCGACGATTTTAGACGTTATTTTCGAATCCTCACATTTCGGGCCTTGATCTTAGCTATCTCTGTCAAAACTCAACCGATTTTGAATCGCAATACCATTTAATTCAATAATTTTCATTTATATCGACTCTGCATCAAAATAATCTTGATTTCGTCAATTTAAAATTTTTTCATTTATTTTTTGTTTTTGCATTTTCTGGCGTTTCTAGAGGTCTTAGAGGATTTTAGACGTTATTTTCGAATCCTCACATTTCAGGCCTTGATCTTAGCTATCTCTGTCAAAACTCAACCGATTTTGAATCGGAATACCATTTAATTCAATAATTTTCATTTATATCGACTCTGCATCAAAATAATCTTGATTTCGTCAATTTAAAATTTTTTCATTTATTTTTTGTTTTTGCATTTTCTGGCGTTTCTAGAGGTCTTAGAGGATTTTAGACGTTATTTTCGAATCCTCACATTTCAGGCCTTGATGTTAGCTATCTCTGTCAAAACTCAACCGATTTTGAATCAGAATACCGTTTAATTCAATAATTTTCATTTATATCGACTCTGCATCAAAATAATCTTGATTTCGTCAATTTAAAATTTTTTCATTTATTTTTTGTTTTTGCATTTTCTGGCGTTTCTAGAGGTCCTAGAGGATTTTAGACGTTATTTTCGAATCCTCACATTTCGGGCCTTGATCTTAGCTATCTCTGTCAAAACTCAACCGATTTTGAATCGGAATACTATTTAATTCAATAATTTTCATTTATATCGACTCTGCATCAAAATAATCTTGATTTCGTCAATTTAAAATTTTTTCATTTATTTTTTGTTTTTGCATTTTTTTGGCGTTTCTAGAGGTCTTAGACGATTTTAGACGTTATTTTCGAATCCTCACATTTCGGGCCTTGATCTTAGCTATCTCTGTCAAAAACTCAACCGATTTTGAATCGGAATACCATTTAATTCAATAATTTTCATTTATATCGACTCTGCATCAAAATAATCTTGATTTCGTCAATTGAAAAATTTTTTCATTTATTTTTTGTTTTTGCATTTTCTGGCGTTTCTAGAGGTCTTAGAGGATTTTAGACGTTATTTTCGAATCCTCACATTTCAGGCCTTGATCTTAGCTATCTCTGTCAAAACTCAACCGATTTTGAATCGGAATACCATTTAATTCAATAATTTTCATTTATATCGACTCTGCATCAAAATAATCTTGATTTCGTCAATTTAAAATTTTTTTCATTTATTTTTTGTTTTTGCATTTTCTGGCGTTTCTAGAGGTCTTAGAGGATTTTAGACGTTATTTTCGAATCCTCACATTTCAGGCCTTGATCTTAGCTATCTCTGTCAAAACTCAACCGATTTTGAATCGGAATACCGTTTAATTCAATAATTTTTATTTATATCGACTCTGCATCAAAATAATCTTGATTTCGTCAATTTAAAATTTTTTCATTTATTTTTTGTTTTTGCATTTTCTGGCGTTTCTAGAGGTCTTAGACGATTTTAGACGTTATTTTCGAATCCTCACATTTCGGACCTTGATCTTAGCTATCTCTGTCAAAACTCAACCGATTTTGAATCGGAATACCATTTAATTCAATAATTTTCATTTATATCGACTCTGCATCAAAATAATCTTGATTTCGTCAATTTAAAATTTTTTCATTTATTTTTTGTTTTTGCATTTTCTGGCGTTTCTAGGGGTCTTAGACGATTTTAGACGTTATTTTCGAATCCTCACATTTCGGGCCTTGATCTTAGCTATCTCTGTCAAAACTCAACCGATTTTGAATCGGAATACCATTTAATTCAATAATTTTCATTTATATCGACTCTGCATCAAAATAATCTTGATTTCGTCAATTTAAAATTTTTTCATTTATTTTTTGTTTTTGCATTTTCTGGCGTTTCTAGAGGTCTTAGACGATTTTAGACGTTATTTTCGAATCCTCACATTTCAGGCCTTGATCTTAGCTATCTCTGTCAAAACTCAACCGATTTTGAATCAGAATACCGTTTAATTCAATAATTTTCATTTATATCGACTCTGCATCAAAATAATCTTGATTTCGTCAATTTAAAATTTTTTCATTTATTTTTTGTTTTTGCATTTTTTGGCGTTTCTAGAGGTCTTAGACGATTTTAGACGTTATTTTCGAATCCTCACATTTCGGGCCTTGATCTTAGCTATCTCTGTCAAAACTCAACCGATTTTGAATCGGAATACCATTTAATTCAATAATTTTCATTTATATCGACTCTGCATCAAAATAATCTTGATTTCGTCAATTTAAAATTTTTTCATTTATTTTTTGTTTTTGCATTTTCTGGCGTTTCTAGAGGTCTTAGAGGATTTTAGACGTTATTTTCGAATCCTCACATTTCGGGCCTTGATCTTAGCTATCTCTGTCAAAACTCAACCGATTTTGAATCGGAATACCATTTAATTCAATAATTTTCATTTATATCGACTCTGCATCAAAATAATCTTGATTTCGTCAATTTAAAATTTTTTCATTTATTTTTTGTTTTTGCATTTTCTGGCGTTTCTAGAGGTCTTAGAGGATTTTAGACGTTATTTTCGAATCCTCACATTTCGGGCCTTGATCTTAGCTATCTCTGTCAAAACTCAACCGATTTTGAATCGGAATACCATTTAATTCAATAATTTTCATTTATATCGACTCTGCATCAAAATAATCTTGATTTCGTCAATTTAAAATTTTTTCATTTATTTTTTGTTTTTGCATTTTCTGGCGTTTCTAGAGGTCTTAGAGGATTTTAGACGTTATTTTCGAATCCTCACATTTCGGGCCTTGATCTTAGCTATCTCTGTCAAAACTCAACCGATTTTGAATCGGAATACCATTTAATTCAATAATTTTCATTTATATCGACTCTGCATCAAAATAATCTTGATTTCGTCAATTTAAAATTTTTTCATTTATTTTTTGTTTTTGCATTTTCTTGCGTTTCTAGAGGTCTTAGACGATTTTAGACGTTATTTTCGAATCCTCACATTTCGGGCCTTGATCTTAGCTATCTCTGTCAAAACTCAACCGATTTTGAATCGGAATACCATTTAATTCAATAATTTTCATTTATATCGACTCTGCATCAAAATAATCTTGATTTCGTCAATTTAAAATTTTTTCATTTATTTTTTGTTTTTGCATTTTCTGGCGTTTCTAGAGGTCTTAGAGGATTTTAGACGTTATTTTCGAATCCTCACATTTCGGGCCTTGATCTTAGCTATCTCTGTCAAAACTCAACCGATTTTGAATCGGAATACCATTTAATTCAATAATTTTCATTTATATCGACTCTGCATCAAAATAATCTTGATTTCGTCAATTTAAAATTTTTTTCATTTATTTTTTGTTTTTGCATTTTCTGGCGTTTCTAGAGGTCTTAGAGGATTTTAGACGTTATTTTCGAATCCTCACATTTCGGGCCTTGATCTTAGCTATCTCTGTCAAAACTCAACCGATTTTGAATCGGAATACCATTTAATTCAATAATTTTCATTTATATCGACTCTGCATCAAAATAATCTTGATTTCGTCAATTTAAAATTTTTTCATTTATTTTTTGTTTTTGCATTTTCTGGCGTTTCTAGAGGTCTTAGAGGATTTTAGACGTTATTTTCGAATCCTCACATTTCGGGCCTTGATCTTAGCTATCTCTGTCAAAACTCAACCGATTTTGAATCGGAATACCATTTAATTCAATAATTTTCATTTATATCGACTCTGCATCAAAATAATCTTGATTTCGTCAATTTAAAATTTTTTTCATTTATTTTTTGTTTTTGCATTTTCTGGCGTTTCTAGAGGTCTTAGAGGATTTTAGACGTTATTTTCGAATCCTCACATTTCGGGCCTTGATCTTAGCTATCTCTGTCAAAGCTCAACCGATTTTGAATCGGAATACCATTTAATTCAATAATTTTCATTTATATCGACTCTGCATCAAAATAATCTTGATTTCGTCAATTTAAAATTTTTTCATTTATTTTTTGTTTTTGCATTTTCTGGCGTTTCTAGAGGTCTTAGAGGATTTTAGACGTTATTTTCGAATCCTCACATTTCGGGCCTTGATCTTAGCTATCTCTGTCAAAACTCAACCGATTTTGAATCGGAATACCATTTAATTCAATAATTTTCATTTATATCGACTCTGCATCAAAATAATCTTGATTTCGTCAATTTAAAATTTTTTCATTTATTTTTTGTTTTTGCATTTTCTGGCGTTTCTAGAGGTCTTAGAGGATTTTAGACGTTATTTTCGAATCCTCACATTTCGGGCCTTGATCTTAGCTATCTCTGTCAAAACTCAACCGATTTTGAATCGGAATACCATTTAATTCAATAATTTTCATTTATATCGACTCTGCATCAAAATAATCTTGATTTCGTCAATTTAAAATTTTTTCATTTATTTTTTGTTTTTGCATTTTCTGGCGTTTCTAGAGGTCTTAGAGGATTTTAGACGTTATTTTCGAATCCTCACATTTCGGGCCTTGATCTTAGCTATCTCTGTCAAAACTCAACCGATTTTGAATCGGAATACCATTTAATTCAATAATTTTCATTTATATCGACTCTGCATCAAAATAATCTTGATTTCGTCAATTTAAAATTTTTTCATTTATTTTTTGTTTTTGCATTTTCTGGCGTTTCTAGAGGTCTTAGACGATTTTAGACGTTATTTTCGAATCCTCACATTTCGGGCCTTGATCTTAGCTATCTCTGTCAAAACTCAACCGATTTTGAATCGGAATACCATTTAATTCAATAATTTTCATTTATATCGACTCTGCATCAAAATAATCTTGATTTCGTCAATTTAAAATTTTTTCATTTATTTTTTGTTTTTGCATTTTCTGGCGTTTCTAGAGGTCTTAGAGGATTTTAGACGTTATTTTCGAATCCTCACATTTCGGGCCTTGATCTTAGCTATCTCTGTCAAAACTCAACCGATTTTGAATCGGAATACCATTTAATTCAATAATTTTCATTTATATCGACTCTGCATCAAAATAATCTTGATTTCGTCAATTTAAAATTTTTTCATTTATTTTTTGTTTTTGCATTTTCTGGCGTTTCTAGAGGTCTTAGAGGATTTTAGACGTTATTTTCGAATCCTCACATTTCGGGCCTTGATCTTAGCTATCTCTGTCAAAACTCAACCGATTTTGAATCGGAATACCATTTAATTCAATAATTTTCATTTATATCGACTCTGCATCAAAATAATCTTGATTTCGTCAATTTAAAATTTTTTCATTTATTTTTTGTTTTTGCATTTTCTGGCGTTTCTAGAGGTCTTAGAGGATTTTAGACGTTATTTTCGAATCCTCACATTTCGGGCCTTGATCTTAGCTATCTCTGTCAAAACTCAACCGATTTTGAATCGGAATACCATTTAATTCAATAATTTTCATTTATATCGACTCTGCATCAAAATAATCTTGATTTCGTCAATTTAAAATTTTTTCATTTATTTTTTGTTTTTGCATTTTCTGGCGTTTCTAGAGGTCTTAGAGGATTTTAGACGTTATTTTCGAATCCTCACATTTCGGGCCTTGATCTTAGCTATCTCTGTCAAAACTCAACCGATTTTGAATCGGAATACCATTTAATTCAATAATTTTCATTTATATCGACTCTGCATCAAAATAATCTTGATTTCGTCAATTTAAAATTTTTTCATTTATTTTTTGTTTTTGCATTTTCTGGCGTTTCTAGAGGTCTTAGAGGATTTTAGACGTTATTTTCGAATCCTCACATTTCGGGCCTTGATCTTAGCTATCTCTGTCAAAACTCAACCGATTTTGAATCGGAATACCATTTAATTCAATAATTTTCATTTATATCGACTCTGCATCAAAATAATCTTGATTTCGTCAATTTAAAATTTTTTCATTTATTTTTTGTTTTTGCATTTTCTGGCGTTTCTAGAGGTCTTAGAGGATTTTAGACGTTATTTTCGAATCCTCACATTTCGGGCCTTGATCTTAGCTATCTCTGTCAAAACTCAACCGATTTTGAATCGGAATACCATTTAATTCAATAATTTTCATTTATATCGACTCTGCATCAAAATAATCTTGATTTCGTCAATTTAAAATTTTTTCATTTATTTTTTGTTTTTGCATTTTCTGGCGTTTCTAGAGGTCTTAGAGGATTTTAGACGTTATTTTCGAATCCTCACATTTCGGGCCTTGATCTTAGCTATCTCTGTCAAAACTCAACCGATTTTGAATCGGAATACCATTTAATTCAATAATTTTCATTTATATCGACTCTGCATCAAAATAATCTTGATTTCGTCAATTTAAAATTTTTTCATTTATTTTTTGTTTTTGCATTTTCTGGCGTTTCTAGAGGTCTTAGAGGATTTTAGACGTTATTTTCGAATCCTCACATTTCGGGCCTTGATCTTAGCTATCTCTGTCAAAACTCAACCGATTTTGAATCGGAATACCATTTAATTCAATAATTTTCATTTATATCGACTCTGCATCAAAATAATCTTGATTTCGTCAATTTAAAATTTTTTCATTTATTTTTTGTTTTTGCATTTTCTGGCGTTTCTAGAGGTCTTAGAGGATTTTAGACGTTATTTTCGAATCCTCACATTTCGGGCCTTGATCTTAGCTATCTCTGTCAAAACTCAACCGATTTTGAATCGGAATACCATTTAATTCAATAATTTTCATTTATATCGACTCTGCATCAAAATAATCTTGATTTCGTCAATTTAAAATTTTTTCATTTATTTTTTGTTTTTGCATTTTCTGGCGTTTCTAGAGGTCTTAGAGGATTTTAGACGTTATTTTCGAATCCTCACATTTCGGGCCTTGATCTTAGCTATCTCTGTCAAAACTCAACCGATTTTGAATCGGAATACCATTTAATTCAATAATTTTCATTTATATCGACTCTGCATCAAAATAATCTTGATTTCGTCAATTTAAAATTTTTTCATTTATTTTTTGTTTTTGCATTTTCTGGCGTTTCTAGAGGTCTTAGAGGATTTTAGACGTTATTTTCGAATCCTCACATTTCGGGCCTTGATCTTAGCTATCTCTGTCAAAACTCAACCGATTTTGAATCGGAATACCATTTAATTCAATAATTTTCATTTATATCGACTCTGCATCAAAATAATCTTGATTTCGTCAATTTAAAATTTTTTCATTTATTTTTTGTTTTTGCATTTTCTGGCGTTTCTAGAGGTCTTAGAGGATTTTAGACGTTATTTTCGAATCCTCACATTTCGGGCCTTGATCTTAGCTATCTCTGTCAAAACTCAACCGATTTTGAATCGGAATACCATTTAATTCAATAATTTTCATTTATATCGACTCTGCATCAAAATAATCTTGATTTCGTCAATTTAAAATTTTTTCATTTATTTTTTGTTTTTGCATTTTCTGGCGTTTCTAGAGGTCTTAGACGATTTTAGACGTTATTTTCGAATCCTCACATTTCGGGCCTTGATCTTAGCTATCTCTGTCAAAACTCAACCGATTTTGAATCGGAATACCATTTAATTCAATAATTTTCATTTATATCGACTCTGCATCAAAATAATCTTGATTTCGTCAATTTAAAATTTTTTCATTTATTTTTTGTTTTTGCATTTTCTGGCGTTTCTAGAGGTCTTAGAGGATTTTAGACGTTATTTTCGAATCCTCACATTTCGGGCCTTGATCTTAGCTATCTCTGTCAAAACTCAACCGATTTTGAATCGGAATACCATTTAATTCAATAATTTTCATTTATATCGACTCTGCATCAAAATAATCTTGATTTCGTCAATTTAAAATTTTTTCATTTATTTTTTGTTTTTGCATTTTCTGGCGTTTCTAGAGGTCTTAGAGGATTTTAGACGTTATTTTCGAATCCTCACATTTCGGGCCTTGATCTTAGCTATCTCTGTCAAAACTCAACCGATTTTGAATCGGAATACCATTTAATTCAATAATTTTCATTTATATCGACTCTGCATCAAAATAATCTTGATTTCGTCAATTTAAAATTTTTTCATTTATTTTTTGTTTTTGCATTTTCTGGCGTTTCTAGAGGTCTTAGAGGATTTTAGACGTTATTTTCGAATCCTCACATTTCGGGCCTTGATCTTAGCTATCTCTGTCAAAACTCAACCGATTTTGAATCGGAATACCATTTAATTCAATAATTTTCATTTATATCGACTCTGCATCAAAATAATCTTGATTTCGTCAATTTAAAATTTTTTCATTTATTTTTTGTTTTTGCATTTTCTGGCGTTTCTAGAGGTCTTAGAGGATTTTAGACGTTATTTTCGAATCCTCACATTTCGGGCCTTGATCTTAGCTATCTCTGTCAAAACTCAACCGATTTTGAATCGGAATACCATTTAATTCAATAATTTTCATTTATATCGACTCTGCATCAAAATAATCTTGATTTCGTCAATTTAAAATTTTTTCATTTATTTTTTGTTTTTGCATTTTCTGGCGTTTCTAGAGGTCTTAGAGGATTTTAGACGTTATTTTCGAATCCTCACATTTCGGGCCTTGATCTTAGCTATCTCTGTCAAAACTCAACCGATTTTGAATCGGAATACCATTTAATTCAATAATTTTCATTTATATCGACTCTGCATCAAAATAATCTTGATTTCGTCAATTTAAAATTTTTTCATTTATTTTTTGTTTTTGCATTTTCTGGCGTTTCTAGAGGTCTTAGAGGATTTTAGACGTTATTTTTGAATCCTCACATTTCGGGCCTTGATCTTAGCTATCTCTGTCAAAACTCAACCGATTTTGAATCGGAATACCATTTAATTCAATAATTTTCATTTATATCGACTCTGCATCAAAATAATCTTGATTTCGTCAATTTAAAATTTTTTCATTTATTTTTTGTTTTTGCATTTTCTGGCGTTTCTAGAGGTCTTAGACGATTTTAGACGTTATTTTCGAATCCTCACATTTCGGGCCTTGATCTTAGCTATCTCTGTCAAAACTCAACCGATTTTGAATCGGAATACCATTTAATTCAATAATTTTCATTTATATCGACTCTGCATCAAAATAATCTTGATTTCGTCAATTTAAAATTTTTTCATTTATTTTTTGTTTTTGCATTTTCTGGCGTTTCTAGAGGTCTTAGAGGATTTTAGACGTTATTTTCGAATCCTCACATTTCGGGCCTTGATCTTGGCTATCTCTGTCAAAACTCAACCGATTTTGAATCGGAATACCATTTAATTCAATAATTTTCATTTATATCGACTCTGCATCAAAATAATCTTGATTTCGTCAATTTAAAATTTTTTCATTTATTTTTTGTTTTTGCATTTTCTGGCGTTTCTAGAGGTCTTAGAGGATTTTAGACGTTATTTTCGAATCCTCACATTTCGGGCCTTGATCTTAGCTATCTCTGTCAAAACTCAACCGATTTTGAATCGGAATACCATTTAATTCAATAATTTTCATTTATATCGACTCTGCATCAAAATAATCTTGATTTCGTCAATTTAAAATTTTTTCATTTATTTTTTGTTTTTGCATTTTCTGGCGTTTCTAGAGGTCTTAGAGGATTTTAGACGTTATTTTCGAATCCTCACATTTCGGGCCTTGATCTTAGCTATCTCTGTCAAAACTCAACCGATTTTGAATCGGAATACCATTTAATTCAATAATTTTCATTTATATCGACTCTGCATCAAAATAATCTTGATTTCGTCAATTTAAAATTTTTTCATTTATTTTTTGTTTTTGCATTTTCTGGCGTTTCTAGAGGTCTTAGAGGATTTTAGACGTTATTTTCGAATCCTCACATTTCGGGCCTTGATCTTAGCTATCTCTGTCAAAACTCAACCGATTTTGAATCGGAATACCATTTAATTCAATAATTTTCATTTATATCGACTCTGCATCAAAATAATCTTGATTTCGTCAATTTAAAATTTTTTCATTTATTTTTTGTTTTTGCATTTTCTGGCGTTTCTAGAGGTCTTAGAGGATTTTAGACGTTATTTTCGAATCCTCACATTTCGGGCCTTGATCTTAGCTATCTCTGTCAAAACTCAACCGATTTTGAATCGGAATACCGTTTATTTCAATAATTTTCATTTATATCGACTCTGCATCAAAATAATCTTGATTTCGTCAATTTAAAATTTTTTTCATTTATTTTTTGTTTTTGCATTTTCTGGCGTTTCTAGAGGTCTTAGAGGATTTTAGACCTTATTTTCGAACCCTCACATTTCGGGCCTTGATCTTAGCTATCTCTGTCAAAACTCGGAATACCATTTTATTCAAAAATTTTCATTTATATCGACTCTGCATCAAAATAATCTTGATTTCGTCAATTTAAAATTTATTCATTTATTTTTTGTTTTTGCATTTTCTGGCGTTTCTAGAGGTCTTAGACGATTTTAGACGTTATTTTCGAATCCTCACATTTCGGGCCTTGATCTTAGCTATCTCTGTCAAAACTCAACCGATTTTGAATCGGAATACCATTTAATTCAATAATTTTCATTTATATCGACTCTGCATTAAAATAATCTTGATTTCGTCAATTTAAAATTTTTTCATTTATTTTTTGTTTTTGCATTTTCTGGCGTTTCTAGAGGTCTTAGAGGATTTTAGACGTTATTTTCGAATCCTCACATTTCGGGCCTTGATCTTAGCTATCTCTGTCAAAACTCAACCGATTTTGAATCGGAATACCATTTAATTCAATAATTTTCATTTATATCGACTCTGCATCAAAATAATCTTGATTTCGTCAATTTAAAATTTTTTCATTTATTTTTTGTTTTTGCATTTTCTGGCGTTTCTAGAGGTCTTAGAGGATTTTAGACGTTATTTTCGAATCCTCACATTTCGGGCCTTGATCTTAGCTATCTCTGTCAAAACTCAACCGATTTTGAATCGGAATACCATTTAATTCAATAATTTTCATTTATATCGACTCTGCATCAAAATAATCTTGATTTCGTCAATTTAAAATTTTTTCATTTATTTTTTGTTTTTGCATTTTCTGGCGTTTCTAGAGGTCTTAGAGGATTTTAGACGTTATTTTCGAATCCTCACATTTCGGGCCTTGATCTTAGCTATCTCTGTCAAAACTCAACCGATTTTGAATCGGAATACCATTTAATTCAATAATTTTCATTTATATCGACTCTGCATCAAAATAATCTTGATTTCGTCAATTTAAAATTTTTTCATTTATTTTTTGTTTTTGCATTTTCTGGCGTTTCTAGAGGTCTTAGAGGATTTTAGACGTTATTTTCGAATCCTCACATTTCGGGCCTTGATCTTAGCTATCTCTGTCAAAACTCAACCGATTTTGAATCGGAATACCATTTAATTCAATAATTTTCATTTATATCGACTCTGCATCAAAATAATCTTGATTTCGTCAATTTAAAATTTTTTCATTTATTTTTTGTTTTTGCATTTTCTGGCGTTTCTAGAGGTCTTAGAGGATTTTAGACGTTATTTTCGAATCCTCACATTTCGGGCCTTGATCTTAGCTATCTCTGTCAAAACTCAACCGATTTTGAATCGGAATACCATTTAATTCAATAATTTTCATTTATATCGACTCTGCATCAAAATAATCTTGATTTCGTCAATTTAAAATTTTTTCATTTATTTTTTGTTTTTGCATTTTCTGGCGTTTCTAGAGGTCTTAGAGGATTTTAGACGTTATTTTCGAATCCTCACATTTCGGGCCTTGATCTTAGCTATCTCTGTCAAAACTCAACCGATTTTGAATCGGAATACCATTTAATTCAATAATTTTCATTTATATCGACTCTGCATCAAAATAATCTTGATTTCGTCAATTTAAAATTTTTTCATTTATTTTTTGTTTTTGCATTTTCTGGCGTTTCTAGAGGTCTTAGAGGATTTTAGACCTTATTTTCGAATCCTCACATTTCGGGCCTTGATCTTAGCTATCTCTGTCAAAACTCAACCGATTTTGAATCGGAATACCATTTAATTCAATAATTTTCATTTATATCGACTCTGCATCAAAATAATCTTGATTTCGTCAATTTAAAATTTTTTCATTTATTTTTTGTTTTTGCATTTTCTGGCGTTTCTAGAGGTCTTAGACGATTTTAGACGTTATTTTCGAATCCTCACATTTCGGGCCTTGATCTTAGCTATCTCTGTCAAAACTCAACCGATTTTGAATCGGAATACCATTTAATTCAATAATTTTCATTTATATCGACTCTGCACCAAAATAATCTTGATTTCGTCAATTTAAAATTTTTTCATTTAATTTTTTGTTTTTGCATTTTCTGGCGTTTCTAGAGGTCTTAGAGGATTTTAGACCTTATTTTCGAATCCTCACATTTCGGGCCTTGATCTTAGCTATCTCTGTCAAAACTCAACCGATTTTGAATCGGAATACCATTTAATTCAATAATTTTCATTTATATCGACTCTGCATCAAAATAATCTTGATTTCGTCAATTTAAAATTTTTTCATTTATTTTTTGTTTTTGCATTTTCTGGCGTTTCTAGAGGTCTTAGAGGATTTTAGACGTTATTTTCGAATCCTCACATTTCGGGCCTTGATCTTAGCTATCTCTGTCAAAACTCAACCGATTTTGAATCGGAATACCATTTAATTCAATAATTTTCATTTATATCGACTCTGCATCAAAATAATCTTGATTTCGTCAATTTAAAATTTTTTCATTTATTTTTTGTTTTTGCATTTTCTGGCGTTTCTAGAGGTCTTAGAGGATTTTAGACGTTATTTTCGAATCCTCACATTTCGGGCCTTGATCTTAGCTATCTCTGTCAAAACTCAACCGATTTTGAATCGGAATACCGTTTAATTCAATAATTTTCATTTATATCGACTCTGCATCAAAATAATCTTGATTTCGTCAATTTAAAATTTTTTCATTTATTTTTTGTTTTTGCATTTTCTGGCGTTTCTAGAGGTCTTAGAGGATTTTAGACGTTATTTTCGAATCCTCACATTTCGGGCCTTGATCTTAGCTATCTCTGTCAAAACTCAACCGATTTTGAATCGGAATACCATTTAATTCAATAATTTTCATTTATATCGACTCTGCATCAAAATAATCTTGATTTCGTCAATTTAAAATTTTTTCATTTATTTTTTGTTTTTGCATTTTCTGGCGTTTCTAGAGGTCTTAGAGGATTTTAGACGTTATTTTCGAATCCTCACATTTCGGGCCTTGATCTTAGCTATCTCTGTCAAAACTCAACCGATTTTGAATCGGAATACCATTTAATTCAATAATTTTCATTTATATCGACTCTGCATCAAAATAATCTTGATTTCGTCAATTTAAAATTTTTTCATTTATTTTTTGTTTTTGCATTTTCTGGCGTTTCTAGAGGTCTTAGAGGATTTTAGACGTTATTTTCGAATCCTCACATTTCAGGCCTTGATCTTAGCTATCTCTGTCAAAACTCAACCGATTTTGAATCGGAATACCATTTAATTCAATAATTTTCATTTATATCGACTCTGCATCAAAATAATCTTGATTTCGTCAATTTAAAATTTTTTCATTTATTTTTTGTTTTTGCATTTTCTGGCGTTTCTAGAGGTCTTAGAGGATTTTAGACGTTATTTTCGAATCCTCACATTTCGGGCCTTGATCTTAGCTATCTCTGTCAAAACTCAACCGATTTTGAATCGGAATACCATTTAATTCAATAATTTTCATTTATATCGACTCTGCATCAAAATAATCTTGATTTCGTCAATTTAAAATTTTTTCATTTATTTTTTGTTTTTGTATTTTCTGGCGTTTCTAGAGGTCTTAGAGGATTTTAGACCTTATTTTCGAATCCTCACATTTCGGGCCTTGATCTTAGCTATCTCTGTCAAAACTCAACCGATTTTGAATCGGAATACCATTTAATTCAATAATTTTCATTTATATCGACTCTGCATCAAAATAATCTTGATTTCGTCAATTTAAAATTTTTTCATTTATTTTTTGTTTTTGCATTTTCTGGCGTTTCTAGAGGTCTTAGAGGATTTTAGACGTTATTTTCGAATCCTCACATTTCGGGCCTTGATCTTAGCTATCTCTGTCAAAACTCAACCGATTTTGAATCGGAATACCATTTAATTCAATAATTTTCATTTATATCGACTCTGCATCAAAATAATCTTGATTTCGTCAATTTAAAATTTTTTCATTTATTTTTTGTTTTTGCATTTTCTGGCGTTTCTAGAGGTCTTAGAGGATTTTAGACGTTATTTTCGAATCCTCACATTTCAGGCCTTGATCTTAGCTATCTCTGTCAAAACTCAACCGATTTTGAATCGGAATACCATTTCATTCAATAATTTTCATTTATATCGACTCTGCATCAAAATAATCTTGATTTCGTCAATTTAAAATTTTTTCATTTATTTTTTGTTTTTGCATTTTCTGGCGTTTCTAGAGGTCTTAGAGGATTTTAGACGTTATTTTCGAATCCTCACATTTCGGGCCTTGATCTTGGCTATCTCTGTCAAAACTCAACCGATTTTGAATCGGAATACCATTTAATTCAATAATTTTCATTTATATCGACTCTGCATCAAAATAATCTTGATTTCGTCAATTTAAAATTTGTTCATTTATTTTTTGTTTTTGCATTTTCTGGCGTTTCTAGAGGTCTTAGAGGATTTTAGACCTTATTTTCGAATCCTCACATTTCGGGCCTTGATCTTAGCTATCTCTGCCAAAACTCAACCGATTTTGAATCGGAATACCATTTAATTCAATAATTTTCATTTATATCGACTCTGCATCAAAATAATCTTGATTTCGTCAATTTAAAATTTTTTCATTTATTTTTTGTTTTTGCATTTTCTGGCGTTTCTAGAGGTCTTAGAGGATTTTAGACGTTATTTTCGAATCCTCACATTTCGGGCCTTGATCTTAGCTATCTCTGTCAAAACTCAACCGATTTTGAATCGGAATACCATTTAATTCAATAATTTTCATTTATATCGACTCTGCATCAAAATAATCTTGATTTCGTCAATTTAAAATTTTTTCATTTATTTTTTGTTTTTGCATTTTCTGGCGTTTCTTGAGGTCTTAGAGGATTTTAGACGTTATTTTCGAATCCTCACATTTCAGGCCTTGATCTTAGCTATCTCTGTCAAAACTCAACCGATTTTGAATCGGAATACCATTTAATTCAATAATTTTCATTTATATCGACTCTGCATCAAAATAATCTTGATTTCGTCAATTTAAAATTTTTTCATTTATTTTTTGTTTTTGCATTTTCTGGCGTTTCTAGAGGTCTTAGAGGATTTTAGACGTTATTTTCGAATCCTCACATTTCGGGCCTTGATCTTAGCTATCTCTGTCAAAACTCAACCGATTTTGAATCGGAATACCATTTAATTCAATAATTTTCATTTATATCGACTCTGCATCAAAATAATCTTGATTTCGTCAATTTAAAATTTTTTCATTTATTTTTTGTTTTTGCATTTTCTGGCGTTTCTAGAGGTCTTAGAGGATTTTAGACCTTATTTTCGAATCCTCACATTTCGGGCCTTGATCTTAGCTATCTCCGTCAAAACTCAACCGATTTTGAATCGGAATACCATTTAATTCAATAATTTTCATTTATATCGACTCTGCATCAAAATAATCTTGATTTCGTCAATTTAAAATTTTTTCATTTATTTTTTGTTTTTGCATTTTCTGGCGTTTGTAGAGGTCTTAGAGGATTTTAGACGTTATTTTCGAATCCTCACATTTCGGGCCTTGATCTTAGCTATCTCTGTCAAAACTCAACCGATTTTGAATCGGAATACCATTTAATTCAATAATTTTCATTTATATCGACTCTGCATCAAAATAATCTTGATTTCGTCAATTTAAAATTTTTTCATTTATTTTTTGTTTTTGCATTTTCTGGCGTTTCTAGAGGTCTTAGAGGATTTTAGACGTTATTTTCGAATCCTCACATTTCGGGCCTTGATCTTAGCTATCTCTGTCAAAACTCAACCGATTTTGAATCGGAATACCATTTAATTCAATAATTTTCATTTATATCGACTCTGCATCAAAATAATCTTGATTTCGTCAATTTAAAATTTTTTCATTTATTTTTTGTTTTTGCATTTTCTGGCGTTTCTAGAGGTCTTAGAGGATTTTAGACGTTATTTTCGAATCCTCACATTTTGGGCCTTGATCTTAGCTATATCTGTCAAAACTCAACCGATTTTGAATCGGAATACCATTTAATTCAATAATTTTCATTTATATCGACTCTGCATCAAAATAATCTTGATTTCGTCAATTTAAAATTTTTTCATTTATTTTTTGTTTTTGCATTTTCTGGCGTTTCTAGAGGTCTTAGAGGATTTTAGACGTTATTTTCGAATCCTCACATTTCGGGCCTTGATCTTAGCTATCTCTGTCAAAACTCAACCGATTTTGAATCGGAATACCATTTAATTCAATAATTTTCATTTATATCGACTCTGCATCAAAATAATCTTGATTTCGTCAATTTAAAATTTTTTCATTTATTTTTTGTTTTTGCATTTTCTGGCGTTTCTAGAGGTCTTAGAGGATTTTAGACGTTATTTTCGAATCCTCACATTTCGGGC
Source organism: Drosophila cardini (assembly GCA_018903735.1). NCBI lineage: Eukaryota > Metazoa > Arthropoda > Insecta > Diptera > Drosophilidae > Drosophila > Drosophila cardini. The sequence continues at coordinate 54,136 of JAEIGM010000213.1, forward strand.
CTTGATCTTGGCTATCTCTGTCAAAACTCAACCGATTTTGAATCGGAATACCATTTAATTCAATAATTTTCATTTATATCGACTCTGCATCAAAATAATCTTGATTTCGTCAATTTAAAATTTTTTCATTTATTTTTTGTTTTTGCATTTTCTGGCGTTTCTAGAGGTCTTAGAGGATTTTAGACCTTATTTTCGAATCCTCACATTTCGGGCCTTGATCTTAGCTATCTCTGTCAAAACTCAACCGATTTTGAATCGGAATACCGTTTAATTCAATAATTTTCATTTATATCGACTCTGCATCAAAATAATCTTGATTTCGTCAATTTAAAATTTTTTCATTTATTTTTTGTTTTTGCATTTTCTGGCGTTTCTAGAGGTCTTAGAGGATTTTAGACGTTATTTTCGAATCCTCACATTTCAGGCCTTGATCTTAGCTATCTCTGTCAAAACTCAACCGATTTTGAATCGGAATACCATTTAATTCAATAATTTTCATTTATATCGACTCTGCATCTAAATAATCTTGATTTCGTCAATTTAAAATTTTTTCATTTATTTTTTGTTTTTGCATTTTCTGGCGTTTCTAGAGGTCTTAGACGATTTTAGACGTTATTTTCGAATCCTCACATTTCGGGCCTTGATCTTAGCTATCTCTGTTAAAACTCAACCGATTTTGAATCGGAATACCATTTAATTCAATAATTTTCATTTATATCGACTCTGCATCAAAATAATCTTGATTTCGTCAATTTACAATTTTTTCATTTAATTTTTTGTTTTTGCATTTTCTGGCGTTTCTAGAGGTCTTAGAGGATTTTAGACCTTATTTTCGAATCCTCACATTTCGGGCCTTGATCTTAGCTATCTCTGTCAAAACTCAACCGATTTTGAATCGGAATACCATTTAATTCAATAATTTTCATTTATATCGACTCTGCATCAAAATAATCTTGATTTCGTCAATTAAAAATTTTGTTCATTTATTTTTTGTTTTTGCATTTTCTGGCGTTTCTAGAGGTCTTAGAGGATTTTAGACGTTATTTTCGAATCCTCACATTTCGGGCCTTGATCTTAGCTATCTCTGTCAAAACTCAACCGATTTTGAATCGGAATACCATTTAATTCAATAATTTTCATTTATATCGACTCTGCATCAAAATAATCTTGATTTCGTCAATTTAAAATTTTTTCATTTATTTTTTGTTTTTGCATTTTCTGGCGTTTCTAGAGGTCTTAGAGGATTTTAGACGTTATTTTCGAATCCTCACATTTCGGGCCTTGATCTTGGCTATCTCTGTCAAAACTCAACCGATTTTGAATCGGAATACCATTTAATTCAATAATTTTCATTTATATCGACTCTGCATCAAAATAATCTTGATTTCGTCAATTTAAAATTTTTTCATTTATTTTTTGTTTTTGCATTTTCTGGCGTTTCTAGAGGTCTTAGAGGATTTTAGACGTTATTTTCGAATCCTCACATTTCGGGCCTTGATCTTAGCTATCTCTGTCAAAACTCAACCGATTTTGAATCGGAATACCATTTAATTCAATAATTTTCATTTATATCGACTCTGCATCAAAATAATCTTGATTTCGTCAATTTAAAATTTTTTCATTTAATTTTTTGTTTTTGCATTTTCTGGCGTTTCTAGAGGTCTTAGAGGATTTTAGACCTTATTTTCGAATCCTCACATTTCGGGCCTTGATCTTAGCTATCTCTGTCAAAACTCAACCGATTTTGAATCGGAATACCATTTAATTCAATAATTTTCATTTATATCGACTCTGCATCAAAATAATCTTGATTTCGTCAATTTAAAATATTTTTCATTTATTTTTTGTTTTTGCATTTTCTGGCGTTTCTAGAGGTCTTAGAGGATTTTAGACGTTATTTTCGAATCCTCACATTTCGGGCCTTGATCTTAGCTATCTCTGTCAAAACTCAACCGATTTTGAATCGGAATACCATTTAATTCAATAATTTTCATTTATATCGACTCTGCATCAAAATAATCTTGATTTCGTCAATTTAAAATTTTTTCATTTATTTTTTGTTTTTGCATTTTCTGGCGTTTCTAGAGGTCTTAGAGGATTTTAGACGTTATTTTCGAATCCTCACATTTCGGGCCTTGATCTTAGCTATCTCTGTCAAAACTCAACCGATTTTGAATCGGAATACCATTTAATTCAATAATTTTCATTTATATCGACTCTGCATCAAAATAATCTTGATTTCGTCAATTTACAATTTTTTCATTAATTTTTTGTTTTTGCATTTTCTGGCGTTTCTAGAGGTCTTAGAGGATTTTAGACCTTATTTTCGAATCCTCACATTTCGGGCCTTGATCTTAGCTATCTCTGTCAAAACTCAACCGATTTTGAATCGGAATACCATTTAATTCAATAATTTTCATTTATATCGACTCTGCATCAAAATAATCTTGATTTCGTCAATTTAAAATTTTTTCATTTATTTTTTGTTTTTGCATTTTCTGGCGTTTCTAGAGGTCTTAGAGGATTTTAGACGTTATTTTCGAATCCTCACATTTCGGGCCTTGATCTTAGCTATCTCTGTCAAAACTCAACCGATTTTGAATCGGAATACCATTTAATTCGTAATTTTCATTTATATCGACTCTGCATCATAATAATCTTGATTTCGTCAATTTAAAATTTTTTCATTTATTTTTTGTTTTTGCATTTTCTGGCGTTTCTAGAGGTCTTAGAGGATTTTAGACCTTATTTTCGAATCCTCACATTTCGGGCCTTGATCTTAGCTATCTCTGTCAAAACTCAACCGATTTTGAATCGGAATACCGTTTAATTCAATAATTTTCATTTATATCGACTCTGCATCAAAATAATCTTGATTTCGTTAATTTAAAATT
>JAEIGM010000691.1:0-13201 GCA_018903735.1 Drosophila cardini
TTTTTGCCTTTTTGTCGTTTTTAGATGATTTTATTTGTATCGACTCTGCATCAAAATAATCATGATTTCGTCAATTTAAAGTTTTTTCATACTTTTTGTTTTTTGCCTTTTTTGTCGTTTTTAGATGATTTTCATTTGTATCGCACTGCATCAAAATAATCATATTTTCGTCAATTTAAAGTTTATTTATACATTTTTTGTTTTTTGCCTTTTTGTCGTTTCTAGATGATTTTCATTTATAACGACTCTGCATCAAAATAATCATGATTTCGTCAATTTAAAAGTTTTTTCATTTATTTTTTGTTTTTTGCCTTTTTTGTCGTTTTTAGATGATTTTTATTTGTATCGACTCTGCATCAAAATAATCATGATTTCGTCAATTTAAAGTTTTTTTTCATTTATTTTTTTTTTTTGCCTTTTTTGTCGTTTTTAGATGATTTTTATTTGTATCGACTCTGCATCAAAATAATCATGATTTCGTCAATTTAAAGTTTATTCATAAATTTTTGGTTTTTTGCCTTTTTGTCGTTTCTAGATGATTTTCATTTATATCGCACTGCATCAAAATAGTCATATTTTCGTCAATTTAAAATTTTTTTCTTCATATTTTTTTTTTTTTTTTTCTAGATGATTTTTATTTGTATCGACTCTGCACCAAAATAATCATGATTTCGTCAATTTAAAGTTTTTTCATTTATTTTTTGTTTTTTGCCTTTTTTGTCGTTTCTAGATGATTTTTATTTGTATCGACTCTTCATCAAAATAATCATGATTTCGTCAATTTAAAGTTTTTTCATAAATTTTTGGTTTTTTGCCTTTTTTGTCGTTTCTAGATGATTTTCATTTATATCGCACTGCATCAAAATAGTCATATTTTCGTCAATTTAAAATTTTTTCATACATTTTTTGTTTTTTGCCTTTTTTGTCGTTTCTAGATGATTTTTATTTGTATCGACTCTGCATCAAAATAATCATGATTTCGTCAATTTAAAGTTTTTTCATTTATATTTTGTTTTTTGCCTTTTTTGTCGTTTTTAGATGATTTTTATTTGTATCGACTCTGCATCAAAATAATCATGATTTCGTCAATTTAAAGTTTTTTCATTTATTTTATGTTTTTTGCCTTTTTTGTCGTTTTTAGATGATTTTTATTTGTATCGACTCTGCATCAAAATAATCATGATTTCGTCAATTTAAAGTTTATTCATAAATTTTTGGTTTTTTGCCTTTTTTGTCGTTTCTAGATGATTTTCATTTATATCGCACTGCATCAAAATAGTCATATTTTCGTCAATTTAAAATTTTTTCATTTTTTTTCTAGATGATTTTCATTTGTATCGACTCTGCATCAAAATAATCATGATTTCGTCAATTTAAAGTTTTTTCATTTATTTTTTGTTTTTTAGCCTTTTTTGTCGTTTTTAGATGATTTTATTTGTATCGACTCTGCATCAAAATAATCATGATTTCGTCAATTTAAAGTTTATTCATAAATTTTTGTTTTTTGCCTTTTTGTCGTTTCTAGATGATTTTCATTTATATCGCACTGCATCAAAATAGTCATATTTTCGTCAATTTAAAATTTTTTCATACATTTTTTGTTTTTTGCCTTTTTTGTCGTTTCTAGATGATTTTCATTTGTATCGACTCTGCATCAAAATAATCATGATTTCGTCAATTTAAAGTTTTTTCATTTATTTTTTGTTTTTTGCCTTTTTTGTCGTTTTTAGATGATTTTTATTTGTATCGACTCTGCATCAAAATAATCATGATTTCGTCAATTTAAAGTTTTTTCATAAATTTTTGGTTTTTTGCCTTTTTTGTCGTTTCTAGATGATTTTCATTTATATCGACACTGCATCAAAATAGTCATATTTTCGTCAATTTAAAATTTTTCATACATTTTTGTTTTTTGCCTTTTTTGTCGTTTCTAGATGATTTTCATTTGTATCGACTCTGCATCAAAATAATCATGATTTCGTCAATTTAAAATTTTTTCATACATTTTTGTTTTTTGCCTTTTTTGTCGTTTCTAGATGATTTTCATTTATATCGCATTGCATCAAAATAGTCATATTTTCGTCAATTTAAAATTTTTTCATACATTTTTTGTTTTTTGCCTTTTTTGTCGTTTCTAGATGATTTTCATTTGTATCGACTCTGCATCAAAATAATCATGATTTCGTCAATTTAAAGTTTTTTCATTTATTTTTTGTTTTTTTGCCTTTTTTGTCGTTTTTAGATGATTTTTATTTGTATCGACTCTGCATCAAAATAATCATGATTTCGTCAATTTAAAGTTTTTTCATTTATTTTTTTGTTTTTTGCCTTTTTTGTCGTTTTTAGATGATTTTTATTTGTATCGACTCTGCATCAAAATAATCATGATTTCGTCAATTTAAAGTTTTTTCATAAATTTTTGGTTTTTTGCCTTTTTTGTCGTTTCTAGATGATTTTCATTTATATCGCACTGCATCAAAATAGTCATATTTTCGTCAATTTAAAGTTTTTTCATTTATTTTTTGTTTTTTGCCTTTTTTGTCGTTTTTAGATGATTTTTATTTGTATCGACTCTGCATCAAAATAATCATGATTTCGTCAATTTAAAGTTTTTTCATTTATTTTTGGTTTTTTGCCTTTTTTGTCGTTTCTAGATGATTTTCATTTATATCGCACTGCATCAAAATAGTCATATTTTCGTCAATTTAAAATTTTTTCATACATTTTTTGTTTTTTGCCTTTTTTGTCGTTTCTAGATGATTTTCATTTGTATCGACTCTGCATCAAAATAATCATGATTTCGTCAATTTAAAGTTTTTTCATTTATTTTTTGTTTTTTTGCCTTTTTTGTCGTTTTTAGATGATTTTTATTTGTATCGACTCTGCATCAAAATAATCATGATTTCGTCAATTTAAAGTTTTTTCATTTATTTTTTGTTTTTTGCCTTTTTTGTCGTTTTAGATGATTTTTATTTGTATCGACTCTGCATCAAAATAATCATGATTTCGTCAATTTAAATTTTTTCATTTATTTTTTGTTTTTTGCCTTTTTTGTCGTTTCTAGATGATTTTCATTTGTATCGACTCTGCATCAAAATAATCATGATTTCGTCAATTTAAAGTTTTTTCATAAATTTTTGGTTTTTTGCCTTTTTTGTCGTTTCTAGATGATTTTCATTTATATCGCACTGCATCAAAATAGTCATATTTTCGTCAATTTAAAATTTTTTCCTACATTTTTGTTTTTTGCCTTTTTTGTCGTTTCTAGATGATTTTCATTTGTATCGACTCTGCATCAAAATAATCATGATTTCGTCAATTTAAAGTTTTTTCATTTATTTTTTGTTTTTTGCCTTTTTTGTCGTTTCTAGATGATTTTCATTTGTATCGAATCTTCATCAAAATAATCATGATTTCGTCAATTTAAAGTTTTTTCATAAATTTTTGGTTTTTTGCCTTTTTTGTCGTTTCTAGATGATTTTCATTTATATCGCACTGCATCAAAATAGTCATATTTTCGTCAATTTAAAATTTTTTCATACATTTTTTGTTTTTTGCCTTTTTTGTCGTTTCTAGATGATTTTCATTTGTATCGACTCTGCATCAAAATAATCATGATTTCGTCAATTTAAAGTTTTTTCATTTATTTTTTGTTTTTTGCCTTTTTTGTCGTTTTTAGATGATTTTTATTTGTATCGACTCTGCATCAAAATAATCATGATTTCGTCAATTTAAAAGTTTTTTCATTTATTTTTTGTTTTTTGCCTTTTTTGTCGTTTTTAGATGATTTTTATTTGTATCGACTCTGCATCAAAATAATCATGATTTCGTCAATTTAAAGTTTTTTCATATATTTTTTGTTTTTTGCCTTTTTTGTCGTTTTTAGATGATTTTTATTTGTATCGACTCTGCATCAAAATAATCATGATTTCGTCAATTTAAAGTTTTTTCATTTATTTTTTGTTTTTTGCCTTGTTTGTCTTTTTTTAGATGATTTTTATTTGTATCGACTCTGCATCAAAATAATCATGATTTCGTCAATTTAAAGTTTATTCATAAATTTTTGGTTTTTTGCCTTTTTTGTCGTTTCTAGATGATTTTCATTTATATCGCACTGCATCAAAATAGTCATATTTTCGTCAATTTAAAATTTTTTCATACATTTTTTGTTTTTTGCCTTTTTTGTCGTTTCTAGATGATTTTCATTTGTATCGACTCTGCATCAAAATAATCATGATTTCGTCAATTTAAAGTTTTTTCATTTATTTTTTGTTTTTTGCCTTTTTTGTCGTTTCTAGATGATTTTTATTTGTATCGACTCTGCATCAAAATAATCATGATTTCGTCAATTTAAAGTTTTTTCATTTATTTTTTGTTTTTTGCCTTTTTTGTCGTTTCTAGATGATTTTTATTTGTATCGAATCTTCATCAAAATAATCATGATTTCGTCAATTTAAAGTTTTTTCATAAATTTTTGGTTTTTTGCCTTTTTTGTCGTTTCTAGATGATTTTCATTTATATCGCACTGCATCAAAATAGTCATATTTTCGTCAATTTAAAATTTTTTCCTACATTTTTGTTTTTTGCCTTTTTTGTCGTTTCTAGATGATTTTCATTTGTATCGACTCTGCATCAAAATAATCATGATTTCGTCAATTTAAAGTTTTTTCATTTATTTTTTGTTTTTTGCCTTTTTTGTCGTTTCTAGATGATTTTTATTTGTATCGACTCTGCATCAAAATAATCATGATTTCGTCAATTTAAATTTTTTCATTTATTTTTTGTTTTTTGCCTTTTTTGTCGTTTCTAGATGATTTTCATTTGTATCGAATCTTCATCAAAATAATCATGATTTCGTCAATTTAAAGTTTTTTCATAAATTTTTGGTTTTTTGCCTTTTTTGTCGTTTCTAGATGATTTTCATCTATATCGCACTGCATCAAAATAGTCATATTTTCGTCAATTTAAAATTTTTTCCTACATTTTTGTTTTTTGCCTTTTTTGTCGTTTCTAGATGATTTTCATTTGTATCGACTCTGCATCAAAATAATCATGATTTCGTCAATTTAAAGTTTTTTCATTTATTTTTTGTTTTTTGCCTTTTTTGTCGTTTTTAGATGATTTTTATTTGTATCGACTCTGCATCAAAATAATCATGATTTCGTCAATTTAAAGTTTATTCATAAATTTTTGGTTTTTTGCCTTTTTTGTCGTTTCTAGATGATTTTCATTTATATCGCACTGCATCATAATAGTCATATTTTCGTCAATTTAAAATTTTTTCATACATTTTTGTTTTTTGCCTTTTTTGTCGTTTTTAGATGATTTTTATTTGTATCGACTCTGCATCAAAATAATCATGATTTCGTCAATTTAAAGTTTTTTCATTTATTTTTTGTTTTTTGCCTTTTTTGTCGTTTTTAGATGATTTTTATTTGTATCGACTCTGCATCAAAATAATCATGATTTCGTCAATTTAAAGTTTATTCATAAATTTTTGGTTTTTTGCCTTTTTTGTCGTTTCTAGATGATTTTCATTTATATCGCACTGCATCAAAATAGTCATATTTTCGTCAATTTAAAATTTTTTCATACATTTTTTGTTTTTTTGCCTTTTTTGTCGTTTCTAGATGATTTTCATTTGTATCGACTCTGCATCAAAATAATCATGATTTCGTCAATTTAAAGTTTTTTCATTTATTTTTTGTTTTTTTGCCTTTTTTGTCGTTTTTAGATGATTTTTATTTGTATCGACTCTGCATCAAAATAATCATGATTTCGTCAATTTAAAGTTTTTTCATTTATTTTTTGTTTTTTGCCTTTTTTGTCGTTTTTAGATGATTTTTATTTGTATCGACTCTGCATCAAAATAATCATGATTTCGTCAATTTAAAGTTTATTCATAAATTTTTGGTTTTTTGCCTTTTTTGTCGTTTCTAGATGATTTTCATTTATATCGACACTGCATCAAAATAGTCATATTTTCGTCAATTTAAAAATTTTTTCATACATTTTTTGTTTTTTGCCTTTTTTGTCGTTTCTAGATGATTTTCATTTGTATCGACTCTGCATCAAAATAATCATGATTTCGTCAATTTAAAGTTTTTTCATTTATTTTTTGTTTTTTGCCTTTTTGTCGTTTCTAGATGATTTTTATTTGTATCGACTCTGCATCAAAATAATCATGATTTCGTCAATTTAAAATTTTTTCATTTATTTTTTTGTTTTTTGCCTTTTTTGTCGTTTCTAGATGATTTTCATTTGTATCGAATCTTCATCAAAATAATCATGATTTCGTCAATTTAAAGTTTTTTTCATAAATTTTTGGTTTTTTGCCTTTTTTGTCGTTTCTAGATGATTTTTATCTGTATCGACACTGCATCAAAATAATCATGATTTTCGTCAATTTAAAATTTTTTCCTACATTTTTTGTTTTTTTGCCTTTTTTTGTCGTTTCTAGATGATTTTCATTTGTATCGACTCTGCATCAAAATAATCATGATTTCGTCAATTTAAAGTTTTTTCATTTATTTTTTGTTTTTTGCCTTTTTTGTCGTTTTTAGATGATTTTTATTTGTATCGACTCTGCATCAAAATAATCATGATTTCGTCAATTTAAAGTTTTTTCATAAATTTTTTGTTTTTTGCCTTTTTTGTCGTTTCTAGATGATTTTCATTTATATCGCACTGCATCAAAATAGTCATATTTTCGTCAATTTAAAATTTTTTCATACATTTTTTTTTTTTTGCCTTTTTTGTCGTTTTTAGATGATTTTTATTTGTATCGACTCTGCATCAAAATAATCATGATTTCGTCAATTTAAAGTTTTTTCATTTATTTTTTGTTTTTTGCCTTTTTGTCGTTTTTAGATGATTTTTATTTGTATCGACTCTGCATCAAAATAATCATGATTTCGTCAATTTAAAGTTTTTTCATAAATTTTTGGTTTTTTGCCTTTTTTGTCGTTTCTAGATGATTTTCATTTATATCGCACTGCATCAAAATAGTCATATTTTCGTCAATTTAAAATTTTTTCATACATTTTTTGTTTTTTGCCTTTTTTGTCGTTTCTAGATGATTTTCATTTGTATCGACTCTGCATCAAAATAATCATGATTTCGTCAATTTAAAAGTTTTTTCATTTATTTTTTTTTTTTTTGCCTTTTTGTCGTTTTTAGATGATTTTTATTTGTATCGACTCTGCATCAAAATAATCATGATTTCGTCAATTTAAAGTTTTTTCATTTATTTTTTGTTTTTTGCCTTTTTTGTCGTTTTTAGATGATTTTTATTTGTATCGACTCTGCATCAAAATAATCATGATTTCGTCAATTTAAAGTTTATTCATAAATTTTTGGTTTTTTGCCTTTTTTGTCGTTTCTAGATGATTTTCATTTATATCGCACTGCATCAAAATAGTCATATTTTCGTCAATTTAAAATTTTTTCATACATTTTTTGTTTTTTGCCTTTTTTGTCGTTTCTAGATGATTTTCATTTGTATCGACTCTGCATCAAAATAATCATGATTTCGTCAATTTAAAGTTTTTTCATTTATTTTTTGTTTTTTGCCTTTTTTTGTCGTTTCTAGATGATTTTTATTTGTATCGACTCTGCATCAAAATAATCATGATTTCGTCAATTTAAATTTTTTTCATTTATTTTTTGTTTTTTGCCTTTTTTGTCGTTTCTAGATGATTTTCATTTGTATCGAATCTTCATCAAAATAATCATGATTTCGTCAATTTAAAAGTTTTTTCATAAATTTTTGGTTTTTTGCCTTTTTTGTCGTTTCTAGATGATTTTCATCTATATCGCACTGCATCAAAATAGTCATATTTTCGTCAATTTAAAATTTTTTCCTACATTTTTGTTTTTTGCCTTTTTTGTCGTTTTTAGATGATTTTTATTTGTATCGACTCTGCATCAAAATAATCATGATTTCGTCAATTTAAAGTTTATTCATAAATTTTTGGTTTTTTGCCTTTTTTGTCGTTTCTAGATGATTTTCATTTATATCGCACTGCATCATAATAGTCATATTTTCGTCAATTTAAAATTTTTTCATACATTTTTTGTTTTTTGCCTTGTCGTTTTTAGATGATTCATTTGTATCGACTCTGCAAAATAAAATCTTTCTCAATTTAAAGTTTTTTTGCCTTTTTTGTCGTTTCTAGATGATTTTCATTTGTATCGACTCTGCATCAAAATAATCATGATTTCGTCAATTTAAAGTTTTTCATAAATTTTTTGTTTTTTGCCTTTTTTGTCGTTTTTAGATGATTTTCATTTATATCGACTCTGCATCAAAATAATCATGATTTCGTCAATTTAAAATTTTTTTCATACATTTTTTGTTTTTTGCCTTTTTTGTCGTTTCTAGATGATTTTCATTTGTATCGACTCTGCATCAAAATAATCATGATTTCGTCAATTTAAAGTTTTTTCATTTATTTTTTGTTTTTTGCCTTTTTTGTCGTTTCTAGATGATTTTTATTTGTATCGACTCTGCATCAAAATAATCATGATTTCGTCAATTTAAAGTTTTTTCATAAATTTTTTGTTTTTTGCCTTTTTGGCGTTTCTAGATGATTTTCATTTATATCGCACTCTGCATCAAAATAATCATGATTTCGACAATTTAAAATTTTTTCATACATTTTTTGTTTTTTGCCTTTTTTGTCGTTTCTAGATGATTTTCATTTGTATCGACTCTGCATCAAAATAATCATGATTTCGTCAATTTAAAATTTTTTCATTTATTTTTTGTTTTTTGCATTCTTTGGCGTTTCTAGATGATTTTCATTTGTATCGACACTGCATCAAAATAATCATGATTTCGTCAATTTAAATTTTTTCATACATTTTTTGTTTTTTGCCTTTTTTGTCGTTTCTAGATGATTTTCATTTATATCGCTCTGCATCAAAATAATCATGATTTCGTCAATTTAAAATTTTTTCATACATTTTTTTTTTTTTTTGCCTTTTTGTCGTTTCTAGATGATTTTCATTTGTATCGACTCTGCATCAAAATAATCATGATTTCGTCAATTTAAAATTTTTTCATAATTTTTTGTTTTTGCCTTTTTGTCGTTTCTAGATGATTTTCATTTGTATCGACTCTGCATCAAAATAATCATGATTTCGTCAATTTAAAATTTTTTCATACATTTTTTGTTTTTTGCCTTTTTTGTCGTTTCTAGATGATTTTTATTTGTATCGACTCTGCATCAAAATAATCATGATTTCGTCAATTTATAAGTTTTTTCATTAAATTTGTTTTTAGGTTGTTTCTAGATGATGCATCAAAATAATCATGATTTCGACAATTTAAAGTTTTTTCATAAATTTTTTGTTTTTTGCCTTTTTTGTCGTTTTTAGATGATTTTCATTTGTATCGACTCTGCATCAAAATAATCATGATTTCGTCAATTTAAAATTTTTTCATTTATTTTTTGTTTTTTGCATTTTTTGGCGTTTCTAGATGATTTTCATTTATATCGCACTGCATCAAAATAATCATGATGTCGTCAATTTAAAATTTTTTTCATTAATTTTTTGTTTTTTGCCTTTCTTTGTCGTTTCTAGATGATTTTCATTTGTATCGACTCTGCATCAAAATAATCATGATTTCGTCAATTTACAATTTTTTCATTTATTTTTTGTTTTTTGCATTCTTTGGCGTTTCTAGATGATTTTCATTTATATCGCACTGCATCAAAATAATCATGATGTCGACAATTTAAAATTTTTTCATACATTTTTTGTTTTTTGCCTTTTTTGTCGTTTCTAGATGATTTTCATTTGTATCGACTCTGCATCAAAATAATCATGATTTCGACAATTTAAAATTTTTTCATTTATTTTTTGTTTTTTAGCTTTTTGTCGTTTCTAGATGATTTTCATTTGTATCGACTCTGCATCAAAATAATCATGATTTCGACAATTTAAAATTTTTTCATTTATTTTTTGTTTTTAGCATTTTTTGTCGTTTCTAGATGATTTTCATTTGTATCGACTCTGCATCAAAATAATCATGATTTCGTCAATTTAAAATTTTTTCATTATATTTTTGTTTTTTAGCATTTTTTGTCGTTTCTAGATGATTTTCATTTATATCGACACTGCATCAAAATAATCATGATTTCGTCAATTTAAAATTTTTTCATTTATTTTTTGTTTTTAGCATTTTTTGGCGTTTCTAGATGATTTTCATTTATATCGACTCTGCATCAAAATAATCGTGATTTCGACAATTTAAAATTTTTTCATTTATTTTTTGTTTTTAGCTTTTTTGTCGTTTCTAGATGATTTTCATTTATATCGACTCTGCATCAAAATAATCATGATGTCGACAATTTAAAATTTTTTCATTCATTTTTTGTTTTTAGCATTTTTTGTCGTTTCTAGATGATTTTCATTTGTATCGACTCTGCATCAAAATAATCATGATTTCGACAATTTAAAATTTTTTCATACATTTTTTGTTTTTTGCTTTTTTGTCGTTTCTAGATGATTTTCATTTATATCGACTCTGCATCAAAATAATCATGATTTCGTCAATTTAAAATTTTTCATCATTTTTTTTTGTTTTTAGCCTTTTTGGCGTTTCTAGATGATTTTCATTTATATCGACTCTGCATCAAAATAATCATGATGTCGACAATTTAAAATTTTTTCATACATTTTTTGTTTTTTTGCATTTTTTGTCGTTTCTAGATGATTTTCATTTGTATCGACTCTGCATCAAAATAATCATGATTTCGTCAATTTAAAATTTTTTCATTTATTTTTTGTTTTTAGCATTCTTTGGCGTTTCTAGATGATTTTCATTTATATCGACACTGCATCAAAATAATCATGATGTCGACAATTTAAAATTTTTTCATACATTTTTTGTTTTTTGCCTTTTTTGTCGTTTCTAGATGATTTTCATTTGTATCGACTCTGCATCAAAATAATCATGATTTCGTCAATTTACAATTTTTTCATTTATTTTTTGTTTTTAGCATTTTTTGGCGTTTCTAGATGATTTTCATTTATATCGACACTGCATCAAAATAATCATGATGTCGACAATTTAAAAATTTTTTCATACATTTTTTGTTTTTTGCTTTTTTGTCGTTTCTAGATGATTTTCATTTGTATCGACTCTGCATCAAAATAATCATGATTTCGTCAATTTAAAATTTTTTCATTTATATTTTTTGTTTTTAGCATTTTTTGGCGTTTCTAGATGATTTTCATTTATATCGACACTGCATCAAAATAATCATGATGTCGACAATTTAAAATTTTTTCATACATTTTTTGTTTTTTGCTTTTTTGTCGTTTCTAGATGATTTTCATTTGTATCGACTCTGCATCAAAATAATCATGATTTCGTCAATTTAAATTTTTTTCATATATTTTTTGTTTTTAGCATTCTTTGGCGTTTCTAGATGATTTTCATTTATATCGACACTGCATCAAAATAATCATGATGTCGACAATTTAAAATTTTTCATACATTTTTTGTTTTTTGCCTTTTTTGTCGTTTCTAGATGATTTTTTCTTTTTTTATCGACTCTGCATCAAAATAATCATGATTTCGTCAATTTAAAATTTTTTCATTTATTTTTTGTTTTTAGCATTCTTTTGGCGTTTCTAGATGATTTTCATTTATATCGCACTGCATCAAAATAATCATGATGTCGACAATTTAAAATTTTTTCATTTATTTTTTTGTTTTTAGCATTTTTTGTCGTTTCTAGATGATTTTCATTTGTATCGACTCTGCATCAAAATAATCATGATTTCGTCAATTTAAAATTTTTTCAATTTTATTTTTTGTTTTTAGCATTTTTTTGGCGTTTCTAGATGATTTTCATTTATATCGACTCTGCATCAAAATAATCATGATGTCGACAATTTAAAATTTTTTCATACATTTTTTTGTTTTTAGCCTTCTTTGTCGTTTCTAGATGATTTTCATTTATATCGACTCTGCATCAAAATAATCATGATTTCGTCAATTTAAAATTTTTTCATTTATTTTTTGTTTTTAGCATTCTTTGGCGTTTCTAGATGATTTTCATTTATATCGACTCTGCATCAAAATAATCATGATGTCGACAATTTAAAATTTTTTCATACATTTTTTGTTTTTTGCTTTTTTGTCGTTTCTAGATGATTTTCATTTGTATCGACTCTGCATCAAAATAATCATGATTTCGTCAATTTAAAATTTTTTCATTTATTTTTTGTTTTTAGCATTCTTTGGCGTTTCTAGATGATTTTCATTTATATCGCACTGCATCAAAATAATCATGATGTCGACAATTTAAAATTTTTTCATACATTTTTTGTTTTTTGCTTTTTTGTCGTTTCTAGATGATTTTCATTTGTATCGACTCTGCATCAAAATAATCATGATTTCGTCAATTTACAATTTTTTCATTTATTTTTTGTTTTTAGCATTCTTTGGCGTTTCTAGATGATTTTCATTTATATCGCACTGCATCAAAATAATCATGATGTCGACAATTTAAAATTTTTTCATACATTTTTTGTTTTTTGCCTTTTTTGTCGTTTCTAGATGATTTTCATTTGTATCGACTCTGCATCAAAATAATCATGATTTCGTCAATTTACAATTTTTTCATTTATTTTTTGTTTTTAGCATTCTTTGGCGTTTCTAGATGATTTTCATTTATATCGACTCTGCATCAAAATAATCATGATGTCGACAATTTAAAATTTTTTCATACATTTTTTGTTTTTTGCCTTTTTTGTCGTTTCTAGATGATTTTCATTTGTATCGACTCTGCATCAAAATAATCATGATTTCGTCAATTTAAATTTTTTCATTTATATTTTGTTTTTAGCATTTTTTGGCGTTTCTAGATGATTTTCATTTATATCGACTCTGCATAAAAATAATCATGATGTCGACCATTTAAAAGTTTTTCATACATATTTTGTTTTTTTCCTTTTTTGTCGTTTCTAGATGGTTTTCATTTGTATCGACTCTTGTTGGAAATTAAAGAACAAGCTAAACTTCATTTGACTTTATTAAGGTCCGACGCAATGTTCAGTTGTGAAAGGCTTACAGAGAACTGAAAGCAAAACTTAATCTATGATCAATTCATTCAGATAAACATAGTGTTGCCAGATGCTTCATAATTAGCTTACATAATAATCGCAATACTTAACATAAACA
>JAEIGM010000176.1:0-68879 GCA_018903735.1 Drosophila cardini
CTGCTGTGACGTCAGAGGTTTCTCCTAACAAGTTTTCTTCAATTTTTATTCTGGATAAAGCATCTGCAACATGGTTCTCTTTATTCTCGGTATTCTTAATATGGCAATTATGTTTTGGTGGCGGTCGCACTTTTACTGTGGGCCACTATTGATAATTGGTTTGTTAAGTTTTAATACACACGCGTTGATTCTTTTGCGGATATCAGAAAGTTTTTTTTAAAATTGTAATGTTCTGAACCGAATCACTTTTTGCGGCAAATTCGCGTGCTCAATCCTAGAAAGTCACTTGGTCGTACAAGGATTTCTATTAGCGGATCGAAAAGGATCGATTACTGTTACAAGGATATTTTTCGATATCCTACCGGCTGCGCCAATAACGTAGTTCGAAGATCGGTTATTTAAAAAAATATAATTTTATTTCACAACACGATACTATGGAGTACAGATACAAATCTAGACTAACTTATGCTATGTTCTGAAGACGTTTAGCAAACCTCGGCTTTGAGCTTTTATTGATTGGACTTTAGACTTCTGGAGCTTTTTGCTCTTATGTAAATAAAGGGAGATCTCGATCTTGAAGAGATTGAGCTTTAAGAGAATTCTGTCGGCCAGGATTTGTGCAACGTCAGCAGTTTCAACCCCAATGGTGGGAATAGCGATTCTGGCGAATTGTTTATGATATTTGATAAGTTCGTGGGAAGCCAGAATTGTTATTGTCACCATTTGATTATTTTATAATGTTTAGCTTAAATCTGTGGGAGAAGAATGTGTAATACAAATCAAAGTGCGTGCTAGGCGTAATGTATGGGTACATATGTGTCTACATATGTCACTATATAGAAGAAGAGATCAGAATATAGATATGACCAGATAGACCAAAATAGTGTTGACTAATGGTACACTTTGATTGTTTGAATAGGGGTATTCCAACAGCCTGCTAATGAAAATACTCTTTCAGTCGATGCACTACTTGCAGGTATTGAAAGAAACTTTAATGCCACCTTTGACAGAAGGTGATAACGGTTTTCATTTACTCTCCACCACTGCAATACATCGAAATCATGACTTAAAATATCCCTTTCTCTATAATATTGTTCTATTTCATCTATTGGAGATTCTTTTGATTTGTTATTAGACGGTGGAGTAACTAGTGTTGGGAAAAAAAATTCTGGTTTGACCCCGTACTCTAAAAAAGAGTATAGGGGTCTATTAAGTTTGTCTGAAGCGAAATGTGCGTAACAGGCAGAAGGAAGCTTTTCCGACCCCATAAAGTATATATATTCTTGACCAGCATCAACAGCCGAGACGATATAGCGATGTCCGTCTGTCCGTCTGTCCGTCCGTCTGTATGATCACCTAGATCTTTTAAACTACACGAGCTAGAGCCACCAAACTTGGAATGCTAGACCGTCTGCTTCGCGAGCAGATCAAGTTTATTTCAAATTTTTGCCACGCCCCTTACAGCCCCCGCAAATTGTAAAAAACTAATTTCACATCACCATAACTTGAAAACGACTAGAGCTAGGGAGACCAAATTCACACATTATGTGTATGGTACCAATATAACTATCCTCACTAAATTTGGTCCGGATCGGACAACTATAGACTATAGCTTCCATAGGACAAATCGGTCGAAAATGGGTGATTTGTATGGAGGCATGAAGTTTTAGCAGAGCGACTGTAACCAAACTAGCACATTATGTGTATGGTACCATTATAACTATCCTCACCAAGTTTGGTCCGAATCGGACAATTATAGCCTATAGCTCCCATAGGACAAATCGGTCGAAAATTGGTGATTTGTCTGGAGACATGAAGTTTTAGTTGAGCGATTGCAACCAAACTAACACATTATGTGTATGGTACCATTATAACTATCCTCACCAAGTTTGGTCTGGATCGGGCAACTATAGCCTATAGCTCCCAGAGGACAAATCGTTCGAAAACTACTTATTTGTATGGTAAAACGCGGACTAGAATGAGTACGGGGTCTTTTACAGTCGGCTCGCTCGACTGTAGCCTTTCTTACTTGTTTTATTTTATCTTTATATTAATAGCTGATAAGCGAGCCAATGAAGGCGTCTCATGAATTGTCGATTTAGTTAGTTAGTTTTAAGTATTGCATTTTATGTAAATTTTTAGACCCCGTACTCTAAAAAAGAGTAGAGGGGTCTATTAAGTTTGTCTGAAGCGAAATGTGCGTAACAGGCAGAAGGAGGCGTGGCAGACCCCATAAAGTATATATATTCTTGATCAGCATCAACAGCCGAGTCGATATAGCAATGTCCGTCTGTCCGTATGAACACCTGGATCTTTAAAACTACAAAAGCTAGAGCCACCAAATTTAGAATGAAAGTCCGTTATTATGTCAGGCAGATCAAGTTTATTTCAAATCTTTGCCACGCCCCTTACCGCCTCCGCAAATTGTAAAAAACTATGGTCACCTACGAAAAAATTGATGTTTTATGCAAATATCTCAGTAACTATAGCACATAGGAATACCATTTTTGGTATGTAGGTTGCTAGAGACAGCATAAATGCATTGTCATTAAAATTTTTGGACTGCCACGCCCCGTTTTCCCACACGAATGATATAATTTTCAAACTTCAATGCCATTTTTAAGGCATTTGCACTTATCGTACGGTATTGTAATTTGAAATTTGTTTGGAGACAGACTATAACAAACTATCCTGAAAGTTGCATACAAATCGGACAGTAAACAAAAGAGCTAGACACGTTACAAAGTTAACAATGGCACGCAATGTCAATGCATGTGTGCAAGCGAGACAGAAGCATATAAACATGTGAGCGAACGTTTTCGCTGCTTGTGTATCGACAGCGCTGCCTACGGACGATGCACGCACATGTATGCATACGATACGATATATCATATATCGATATCCAATACGATATATACATACGATACGATATGTAATATATCGATATTCAATACGATATGTAATTATAATTGCGATATGATATTGAATGCGACAATTGGTCATTATGTCAATATCTATATTGTCTGTTATAGATAATATCGACATCGAACGCGATATGTGATTTAATGTGATATTTTAATTAATAACGATATCGGTATTTTCTTGCCAATTCACATCCCTATTACAAACTGATGTTTTTGTTTCAAAGAGTTTTATTGCAAATACTATCCATTGTAATACTCCAATATAGATTAATTAATATAATGCCGACAGTATTATTAACTTTATTTTTAATTTCATAATAAATAAAAAATATTCATTTTGAATTATAATACGAGATTTGTTTTTACGCAAAACATAATTTTAAAATCTATTTCGCTTTTCAGTAATGATATTGCCTGTGTTGTAAGACTCGCCTTAATGACCGCGAAAGTACACCTGTTTAAATATAGAACTCCTATTGATTGATTGTTGTTATTTTATAGAATATATTTTATTGTCTATTTTCAACTGCAACACCACACCACATGCAAATTGTTCAAGGAAGTATATAGAAGAAGAGATCAGAATATAGATTTGACCAGATATACATATCGACACAATGTCAAAATAGTGTTGACTAATGGTAACCTTTGATTGTTTAAATAGGGGTATTCCAACAGCCTGCTAATGAAAATACTCTTTCAGCCGATGCACTACTTGCAGGTATTGAAAGAAACTTTAATGCCAGCTTTGACAGAAGAGGATAACGGTTTTCATTTACTCTCCACCACTGCAATACATCGAAATCATGACTTAAAATAACCCTTTCTCTATAATATTGTTCTATTTCATCTATTGGAGATTCTTTTTATTTGTTATTAGACGGTGGAGTAACTAGTGTTGGGAAAAAAAATTCTGGTTAGACCCCGTACTCTAAAAAAGAGTATAGGGGTCAATTAAGTTTGTCTGAAGCGAAATGTGCGTAACAGGCAGAAGGAGGCTTTTCCGACCCCATGAAGTATATATATTCTTGATCAGCATCAACAGCCGAGACGATATAGCGATGTCCGTCTGTCCGTCCGTCTGTATGTGCAGTGTGTTATATAAACAATTATTGCATGTGAATGAAAATAATCCAACTGATTTATCAGCAATCCGCTAATATTAATTTTTGTTATATTAAATGTCAATGAGAATAATCAACGCTATTTGGAAGTACAGCGTGGATCAATTGGTATGGTTACGGTTCGTTCTTTGCAAATCGGTATGGGTCGCAGGTTCGAGTCCAGTCAAAGTTAATTATATATAAATTTTCTTTTTTTTTAAATTAAATTAAAATTTAAATTTAATTTAAAATTGTAAAACACGGCTTATTTTTAAAATAAGCCAAGAAAGGAAAATGTGCATTTAATTGTGTATATATTTACAAACATTTGTATATAAATATGTCTGTACACTTCTGTGAGTACGGGGTCTTTTACAGTCGGCTCGCTCGACTGTAGCCTTTCTTACTTGTTTTTAAAAAGATCTTGAGCTTGGTGACGGCTCTGAAAAAGTGGAATCTGTGCTTGATGAATATGGACTAGAAATATGTTATGTTGTAAATATAAAATTTTAACATTTCTGAAACACACTGCTCTTTAATGTCGGCCAAGTCTGTATCCTGCATATGTGCAGCCGGAGGGTACAGAAAAAACGCCACGTTGTGCCTTATGTTCATATTTGTTGTCTATATGTCAACATCTTTTTTTTTTATTGTATTCTTTATTGTTACAATTGATGAGATGTCTGATATATTGGGCTCGCATATCACAAAAATTTTTTTAATTGAGGGCAGCACAAAACAAATTGAAGGCGAGGTGCAGGTTTGAAATTCCTTAAAAATTATTTTCAGGGACTTCAGCAACCCAATTAGCTTTATTAATGTTGAATTATTGATATCAATCAATCCTTCGGTCCCTTTCTCGCTTAATATTGTGTTGACAGCCACCCAATTATCGTCGATAGATTTCAGCATTGCTTAGTTTGAACTCCACCTTGTTGGGCATGAACTCTTTAAAGAAGTGCTTAATTTATGCTGCAAATTGGCTTTTTTGAAGTACCTTACAATTTTTTTGCATATCGTCACTGTTTCGTCCAGATCCGTTGTTTCTGTAAATGCTTGTTCTAAGCAATTGTTTAAAAGATGACTGATGCATTAAAGCCTTATTTTGTTTTCTTATGCTTTTATAATGTTACTGCCCCTATCTGTTACAAATATGATCTCATCAATATTGTCAATATTATATTTTGAAAGGACACTTTTAATTTTAGGTAAAATATTTTCTCCGGTGGTTTTCTCTGAATCCATTGACTTTAGACCCAAAATTAAATCACAAGAAACGTTGTTTTTTTTTATACCATGTACTCTAATAAAGAGTAGAGGGGTCTATTAAGTTTGTGCGTAATGTGCGTAACAGGCAGGTGGCGTGGCCAACACCATAAAGTATATATATTCTTGATCATCATCAACAGCCGAGACGATATAGCGATGTCCGTCTGTCCGTCTGTCTCTCCGTCCGTCTGTATGAACACCTGGATCTTTTAAACTACACGAGCTAGAGCCACCAAATTTGGAATGAAAGTCCGTCTGCTTCGCGTGCAGATCAAGTTCATTTCAAATCTTTGCCACGCCCCTTACCGCCCCCGCAAATTGTAAAAAACTATTTTTACATCACCCTAACTTGAAAACGACTAGAGCTAGGGAGACCAAATTCACATATTATGTGTATGGTACCTATTTAACTATCCTCACTAAATTTGGTCCGGATCGGACAACTATAGCCTATAGCTCCCATAGGACAAATCGGTCGAAAATGGGTGATTTGTATGGAGACATAAACTTTTAGTTGAGCGATTGCAACTAAGCTAACACATTATGTGTATAGTACCATTATAACTATCCTCACCAAGTTTGGTCCGGATCGGACAACTATAGCCTATAGCTCCCATAGGACAAATCGGTCTAAAATGGGTGATTTGTATGGAGACATGAAGTTTTAGCTGGGCGATTGCAACCAAACTAACGCATTATGTGTATGGTACCATTATAACTATCCTCACCAAGTTTGGTCTGGATCGGGCAACTATAGCCTATAGCTCCCATAGGACAAATCGTTCGAAAACTACTTATTTGTATGGTAAAACGCGGACTAGAATGAGTAAGGGGTCTTTTACAGTCGGCTCGCTCGAGTGTAGCCTTTCTTACTTGTTTGGTTAACAGTTGCACGGAATGTCAATGTATGTGTGCAAGCAAGACAGACGCATACAAACATGTGAGCGAACGTTTTCGCTGCTTGTGTAGCGACAGCGCTGCTCGCGGACGATGCACGCACATGTATGCATACGATACGATAAATTACATATCGATATTCAATACGATAGTAATTATAATTGCGATATGATATCGAATGCGATAATTGGTCATTACGTCCATATCTATAGCGTATTTGAATTCAGTTGTTTATAATATCGATATTTGATTTTATGTGATATTTAAATTAATATAGATATCGGCATTTTCTTGGCGATTAGCATCCCTATTACAAACTGATGATTTTGTTTCAAAGTGTTTTATTGCAAACACTATGAGTACGGGGTCTTCTACAGTCGGCTAGCTCGAATGTAGCCTTTCTTTCTTGTTGATAGTGAAGTGTGATACCTAAAAAGTTTCGATGTAGATATTGGTCAGACCACATATCGACCGTAGCAGCTAATCCTGTAGTATCTGCTGCTCTTTTAATATCCGAGGATATCAACCCTATTTTTAGACCCCGTACTATAAAAAAGAGTTGAGGAGTCTATTAGGTTTGTCCCATAAAGTATATATATTCTTGATCAGCATTAACTGCCGAGACAATATAGCAATGTCCGTCTGTCCGTCTGTCCGTATGGACACCTGGATCTTTTAAACTACAAAAGCTAGTGCCACCAAATTTAGAATGAAAGTCCGTCTTTATGTCAGGCAGATAAAGTTTATTTCAAATCTTTACCACGCACCTTACCACTCCCGCAAATTGAAAAAAACTATGGTCACCTTGGAAAATAATGATGTTTTTAGCGAATATCTCAGTAACTATAGCACTTAGGAGTACCATTTTTGGTATACAGGTTGCTAGAAACACCATAAATGCATTGTCAAATTTTTGAACTGCCACGCCCCGTTTTCCTACACGAATGAAATAATTTTCAAACATCAATGCCATTTTTAAGCCATTTGCACTTATCGTACGGTATTGTAATTTGAAATGTGTCTGGAGACTGAGTATCACAAACTATCCTGAAAGTTGCATACAAATCAGACAATAAACAAAAAAGCTGGACACTTAACAAAGTATACAATTGCACGCAATGTCAATGCATGTGTGCAAGGGAGACAGAATAATAGAAACATGTGAGCGAACGTTTTCGCTGCTTGTGTAGCGACAGCGCTGCTCGCGGACGATACATACACATGTATGCATACGATACGATAAATCATATATCGATTTTCAATACGATAGTAATTATA
This sequence comes from Drosophila cardini, assembly GCA_018903735.1. NCBI lineage: Eukaryota > Metazoa > Arthropoda > Insecta > Diptera > Drosophilidae > Drosophila > Drosophila cardini. The sequence continues at coordinate 7,472 of JAEIGM010000176.1, forward strand.
ATTGCGCTATAATATTGAACGCGATAATTGGCGATATCGTATTTGATTTCAGTTGTTGATAATATCGATATCGAACGCCATATGTGATTTTATGTGATACTTTAATTAATATCAATATCGGCATTTTCTTGACGACTTACATTCCTATTACAAACTGATGGTTTTGTTTCAAAGTGTTTTATTGCAAATACTATGAGTACGGGGTCTTTTACAGTCGGCTAGCTCGACTGTAGCCTTTCCTACTTGTTTCTTCAGCGTCTTTGTGGACGTTGATGGACTGGCCAGCAAGTCATCCACATCTATGTGATCCCCATAGGTGGCACCAATTTTCATGAAAAACTCCAACATGCTTTTAAATCCGGGCCGGCTACTAATGAAAACGGCTGACAATCTTGTGCAATCCATTGACTGCATTTTGCAGTAGCTCTGCTTTGTCTGTCGCCGACACTTTTCTAACGTGTCTTGGTTGCCTTAATGTCATGCAACATTTATGCCAAGACAAATTTTATGTGTGGCCAACCACAAATTTTAGCACTTTTCGGCAAGTGCTGCAAAATAGCCACCCTTCCACGGCACTGTCGTCTTCTTTAACAATGGAAAGTAAAATGTTCCATATAACACTTCTTGTTGTGCTAAAGTGTACGTTCCACAATCAATTTTACTCCGACGTTTCAGTCATTTTGCTTATGATTTGCTTATCAATTTACAACTGAAACAAAGCGACTAAAATACAAACCAGCGATCAGTGCTCAATGCCCTGAACACGCATAAAAGTTGAAGACACTCGAAAACATAACTGTGAAACATGAGTGTTTTGCTCACACCACATAATTGTTGCTGCTCGTACATTTGCTTTGAGTGCACTGTGCCGTTCAACAATTTATATGCAGCGATCTACTGGAAAATTTACAAACTCAAATTCTTTCAATGCTTGCTCTAAAACTCGAAACCAGCATCTAGCTGCTTGTTTGAGCCCGTAAATTGCCTTATTTAATTTACATACATATCCAGCATTGCAAGATACGCCTTGAGGGGGTTGCATATACAGTGTATCACATTAATATTCGGTTTTTTTTTATTCAACTTTCATCATTGAATAAACTTACAAATCTAGGCATAATCGAACAATTTCAAATTATTTAATAAAGCCCAGAATGTCACCTTTCCATTGATGGGCATATAAGGTTATTAAGTATAACACATAAATATATATATTTAATTAAAAGTGACAACCTCTGAATTTAGCATTACTTTAATATCCGGTTTTACTAATATATTTTTAAGGAACGAGTGTTTAGCTAAAAAAAAAATTATTATAATATTTGTTTTAGTACCCATTGATGTTTATTGTATCCCATACGCGGGATATTGTTTATAACTTTTTTAGTTTGTTTTATATTTTATTTATGATTCAAACACTTCAGGTACAAAACAAATGAATAATTTTGTTTATTGAAGTATCAAAATATTTTTGTTACATTTTTAAATCTTCACAAAAGAAGATAATTTGCTGACCAAGCCAAATTTAGCCTATTATGGAGTATGTCAAATGGTATCAGTACAAAAGCAAACGAGAACTTGGAATCGAATTCTCTAAATTTAGCAAATTAAAATTTTAATATATTAAGATTGCGATGACGAATGCTGAATGTTTATATGTGGATTTTAATATTTGGGTATGTCTAAATATTCAGGTGTGTTTTATATTATTTGTCTTTCGAGGTCTTCAGTCATCACCCGCAGAACGCTTGACTTTTCTTTGCTTAGGACTGTGTTGGCTAACCTTTGGACTAGCTTGTTTGGCCATTTTGGGTGATGTTTTTGGCGTTTTTGACTTAACTGGTGATTTTTGCAACGCACGCAGAGTCTCCTTGGGTACCCAATCGTAATCAATGTTACTATCACTTGCGGTTCCGATCTCGACAATCTTCTTTGCGGCTGCACGTTTTCGCTTACCAGTGCTACCTAGCAAATATTGCTGGCCAATAACCAGAAGAAGGACAAATATACCAGCAAACATTACATATAGAAAGAAGGTTTCACCATCTAAACCCTCGTCGACCTCAGATATCAACACTGTCTCATTAAAAATAGCCTCATTGTACTGGATTCCATTAGCATCACGGTAAGCCAATGCAATATGCAGACCGAAAGGTCGGCCTGCAAACTGATCGGAAGGCAGGAACGTATACGAGATGGTTGACTCAAAGCCAGGTTTAACTTCACGGTTATACGCAACAGCCGAAAAGTTTTGAATAAAGTAGTTGTTGGATCATAAGCATAGGTTAATAGTGTAAGAAATAATTATGAATTGTTAGTATAAGTAATTAGATGGAACTATTGGATTGTCTAGAAGTGTAAGCGAATCTCTTATATTTAAGCTAGCGAGTAAGTTCTGTTTCGGCAATGCAGCTGTCGCGAGCGGCAGGCAGTCAGTTCGTTTTTGATATCGCTCTAACCACACGCACGCTGCCAAGCCTTTCCGCGATTGCCAAGTCCCAAATAAATTGTTAATTGTACGAAATTGCAATTTGTTTCTATTTGTTGTTTTTCGATTTTTCATTGGCGCCCGAGCAGGGACTTTCAATCGCGTTCGTTGGTCTAATAGACATTTTCAAGGCTTTGGTTGCTGTGCGTGTCGGTATATTCGTTATTGGATCTTCCCTCGCATACATACAGCTGGTGGAGTTTAACTTGCGGTAGTTTACTTTTACTTATTCGCACTTAGTTTCTGCTTGTGTCAACGCTGCTTATACATACATATAAGCGCTAGCAGGCAAACATACGAACGCTGAGCAGCTGAGCAAGTCGAATAGTTGTTGTTGGTAAATCGTTTGTCTACATACGTATGTTGTGTTGTTGGTTTGCATAGATCGCAGTCCACTCCTGTTTAACTATAATCAGCCGAATATCGCTAATTAGGTGATTATCGTTGAACAGTCGCTTGCGCGTCTGAGTGGTTTATTGTTTTTGTTACTGCCAGCGCTTATCTGCATACGCTGCGCTGCTTTAGCTTCTCTTATCTCTGTTATTCGAGAAGTCAACTTAGTCAGCTGAGTAACTTCATTCATCTGATTATCTTCGCTCATATCATTAAGTTAACTGTCTTTAATCAGCTGATTATCTTTAATCATCTGATAATCTTTGCTCATTCGATCTTTTTTATTTACTGATTATTTCTTGAGACAGTACACTTACGTGCACTCAAATAGATCCAAATTTTGAAAAATTCAATATGGCGCACAAATCGAATTCAAATGACACAGTTTTCGTTGATGAGGAAAGTTGCCTCACCACCCGTTTAAGTCATTTGTTTGTTAAATTGGAAAAAGTAGAAAGCGACATAGAGCGTCAAAGGAGTTCACTCATTAATAAAATGGTGACTCCAAGTAAATTTGAGATTCAGTGCCGGCTAGATATACTAAATTCGTATATTTCCAAAGCTATGGACTTGCAGTCAGAGATCGATGCAATAGATCCTGATAATACTAGCCGCGCAATGCTAGAGGAAACATGTATTTTGGCCCGGTCGTCATACATGTCTGCCCTAAGTGCACATCAGGCATCTGAAACCGTACCTCAGCTTTCTCACCATTCACACCTGCCCAAGCTAAAGTTGCCTAGATTCAGCGGTAAACACTCAGAGTACAGACAATTTATCGGTCTTTTTAATAGTTTGGTAGATTCTGATCGCTCGCTATCAAACATTGAAAAATTCAATCATTTGATATCGTGCTTATCAGATGAGGCTTTAGGTACCATCAGAGCTTTCCAGGTGTCTGATGCAAATTACCCAAAAGCATTAGAGAGCCTAAGTCGAGTATACGACAACAAATGTCTGATCTTTTTTGACACTCTCGCCCAGTTGTTCGATATTGAGCCGATGGATAAGCCATCGGCAATTGGAGTTCGCACAATGGTAGACTCGGTATCGGCAATTTTTGATTCGTTAATGTCAGTTGGAGATGAGCAAGACTTCGCTAACGCTATCTTGATACATATAGTCATGTCTAAGGTTGATCCTCATACAAAGTCGAAGTATGAGGAGCAACTGGACTATAATACATTACCAAAATGGGCCGATTGTGTTGTGGCTTTGAACAGGCGATATCAGCATTTATCTGCTGAAGAAAGTTCAAAGTCTAGAATGAAGCAAAAATCCGACATGAAACCTGCCAAAATGTCGTCATTTGCATGCACGAATGTCGAGAAAGTAGTTGAACCCTCATGCAACTTTTGCAGTGCCAACCATATGATTGGAAATTGCCAAGGTTTCGCAGCATTGCCAGTTGACGAAAGATTTAATTTCGTAAAATCTAGTCAACTTTGTATTAATTGCTTGCATTCAGGGCACAGAGTGTCCAACTGCAATGCGTCAAAGTGTAGAGTTTGTTCTCGTCCTCATAACACTCTCCTTCATAAATACGCATTAGAACCATTGCAAGCATCTGCTCATCCTGCCCATGTGAACCATGTTGCTAGCGAAGTCGACCAAGTAATCCTTGCAACTGCAGTTGTAACAGTTCGAGACAGGTTTGGTCAAAAGCGAAACGCTAGAGCCTTGTTGGATTCAGGCTCGCAGGTGAATTTCATGACGGAAGAGCTCGCTCAAGCTTTGCGCCTTCAACGCAAAAATAAGTGCTTGACCTAAAATCGGTTGGACAGGCTAGATTGACAGCAAAGAGCGAAGTATCGACGATAGTTTCGTCTCGGGTAACGAAACACCAGTTTAGCGCCGAGTTTTTGGGTGCTAAAATCAATTTGTAGCAGGCAGCCAGACTGTGATCTTCCCATTAATCGGTGGAAGATTCCAGCAAATGTCGAACTGGCTGACCCTGAATTTCATAGTCCCCAGCAAATAGATATGCTTCTGGGAGCAGACTCCTTCTTCGACTTGCTACGTAGTGGACAAATAAGATTGGCGAATAATGGTCCGGTGCTACAAAGGACATTGCTTGGTTGGGTGGCATCAGGGCGGTGCAGAAAAATTCGTACCAAAAGCCCAGTATGCTGCTCAGTGATGCAACATAGACAAGATGTTCTAATTGATGCCTATACAGATCGAAGTTGTGAGGTTGAAGCTGTCCCAGAGACATGTGTTTCGGCAAACTATTCTGCAGAGCACTTTGTTTGCGAACAAAGCTTTCGAGACAGCATTTGGAAATTGCCGACAGGACATTTTGGAATCAGTGTGTCTTTCAAGACTGATCCCAAACTGCTCCAATGTTCGCTAGAAATAGTTGAAAGACAGGTTCTCTCGGTAGAACGTAGAGGTTTTGAAATCAATGTTATGTATTTGAGTTTCATGAACGAGTATCTTGTACTTGGTCGCTTGTCCGTCTCAGATGCAAAAGTTCCACCAGGACCACATTACACCTTTCCACACCAGTGCGTCCTGAGGCCTGATAGCAGTTCCACCACGCTTCGAGTGATGTTTGACGCCTCGTGGAACTCAACATCGTCACACTCTGCTAACGAGTTAGTGATGATGGAACATGCTACTCAGAGGGATCTAATTCGTTCATGTCGTAAGTTCCGTCTGAACCGATATGCCTTAACGGCAAATATCAAACAGGGAAAAACGCAGGTGCCCGAAATTCTCATAGTGGGCGAACATCAATTGGCAAAATGGTTTTCAAACCATTTTTACGCATTAGAAGAAGGTGGAAATAAGAAACGTTTGATTTCCAATGATGCCGATTCGACAAATACGCTTGGCATGAGGAGGACACCAAGGTCAGATACTTTTCAGTATCACTTGGAAGGTAGCTTCGCCAAATTAAGTCCTACCAAGCGAAAAACATTGTTCGATAGGTTTGCGTATATGTTAGCCCAAATATACGCGTTGGACCTATGTCGAATCGAGAGTGCGAGTTTCTGGAATGATTCAGAAATCGCACGACATTGTATAAAAAGTTCCCCTTCATTATTAGCAACAGTTGTAGCCAATCGAGTTGCAGACATCAAAGAGATGGCCAATGATGTATCTTGGAGACATGGACCGACACTATCAAGAGGGTGTGACGTTCCGAAACTCAAATTTCGTCGGAAACTGGTAACAATGGATCGATTAAGATCAATAACCACTATAGAAATACAAACTGTCGAGCACGGGAAGAAAAGGCATAGATTCGCTTTGCTGATAGTGCTAAAACCAGCCCATCGCACAGAGTGCATCGTGAAAGTTGATAGACCAAAAAAGGATGATATCGTGCATCCAAGTGTGCAATCGCTGACCCCATTGATTTACAAGTCAGGCGATTTAGGAGGACGAATTACTTCGACTCATTTAGGAGTAGATTTGTGTGATCCCCAATTGTGTTGCCAAATATAAGAGGACGAGTCCCGCTTAAGGTGTATATTTCGGTGCTCGTATGGTTTGCTTCAAATGCTGTTCGTTTAGGGTTCATATCAGAAAAATCCACTAATGCGCTAATTCCAATCCTGAACAGCTTCAGCGCTACACGTGGCATACCAGTCTGGCGGTACTCGGACAAGGCGGCACATTTCGTGGGAGCGAAGAACCTGGGGCTGGACTTCCAGTATACATTCGACCGACAGCAGCGCCGCCTTCCGTTCGCAGTGGAACGAGGAATGGAGTGGAGGGTCATCCCTCCGAGAGGAATATTCAGGGTGGTCGGCTTAAAGCTGCCAGGCTACCAAGGGATTGAAGGCGATCCCTTCAAGGTGGCCGGAATGTTGGATCATAAGCATAGGTTAATAGTGTAAGAAATAATTATGAATTGTTAGTATAAGTAATTAGATGGAACTATTGGATTGTCTAGAAGTGTAAGCGAATCTCTTATATTTAAGCTAGCGAGTAAGTTCTGTTTCGGCAATGCAGCTGTCGCGAGCGGCAGGCAGTCAGTTCGTTTTTGATATCGCTCTAACCACACGCACGCTGCCAAGCCTTTCCGCGATTGCCAAGTCCCAAATAAATTGTTAATTGTACGAAATTGCAATTTGTTTCTATTTGTTGTTTTTCGATTTTTCAGTAGTTAAAGTCCATGGGATAGCGGAACGAAGCCTCTAGTGACTCGATTACAAACTCTTCTTGACCTTTGTTAGTGAAGCCAATTAGGAAATCTACTGGCTTGCCCCCTGGCAAATCCAGCTGTTGACCAGGTATATGGAGGGGCTTCGTAAACAGTAAATAGTTATCTGCGTGGGGTGATGTATCACTGCTGACAGATTCATCATCTGCTTCTGCATCCTCGCCTGTGACAGCGCCCTCATCGCTGTCCACGTCAACCAAATCATCTTCGACGGCTGCGAAAGCACCGAGCTTGTTATGAACTGAGAAGGTGCAAATAATAGTGGGCAACAAAAGTAGCGTCAACAAAAGGTGCTTCATCCTGATTTGGTTTGTTGATTTATACTAATTTGTAACAAGCAAGAGGCACAAAAAAAACAATAACGCACCGACTGACAATTCTCATCCGACGCGTATGAAACAGTTTTTTGTTCATCACCTATTTTGGCGCGTTCCCCCTGGAGCCCAGCCTTGATATCCACTGAGGACAATTTTGGAGTTTTGTGAAAACGCCGGTTCAACTCACTCCACAAATTCTCTATTGGATTGAGATCAGGTGATTGGGGCAAAGTTTCCATTACATTTAGGTGGTCGTATAGAACCCAAAATCTTATTTTGTGGGCTTTATGTATTGGGACATTGTCTTTAACGTTTGAAGAATGTTTATTTTATCCACCCACTGTCTTAATATTTTTCTATAACGTGTAGATAGGAATCTTGTATCATTATCCCATCAATTTATATCATATTCTCTTTTCCGTTGGTGGAACTACATCCCTAGACCATGACGTGACCTCCACCATGCTTTACTGTTGGCCTTAAAAATATGTTTTCTGAGGTCCGTATTGTGTTTACACCTCAAAATCGTTCCATATCGCTCCCAATCATATACAATTTGCTCTCGTCCGAGTTGTGACGTCATTCCACTAGTTTTGATCCTTATTGGAGCACTCTTGGGCAAATTTTTCCGTCAACTTGTGATTCCATTCGCAGACCACAAATTTCCTTTGTGCAATTCAGCCGTTGTACCCTTCTCTAATGATTGTGCGCCTTATTATCTGCGCTGAAACAAACTTTCCATTCTCGGCAAAGAGTTCAGTCATCAATACCAGAACACTTCGTCGAGGATTTGCCTTCAACTTCCTCACAATTCTGGACTCTTCCCGTTCGGTCAGTTTTCTAGGTTACCCATTTTGTTTAAAAAACACGATCCTGCCTTCATTTCGGAATCACCGAACAATATCACCAACAGTGTTCAGTTTCATCTCAAGAATTTGAGCAATGTCAGAGTATGTCCTGCCCTCCAAATGCAACTGAGGATGATTTTTCGCTGCTCCAACGGGGAATTTTTATTTTTCCAAACAATGTAACCAAACAATGCAATTTTAGGGTGGGCTTCTCAGTGAATAATGGATGCCATATGTCTCTTTTACCGGGAGAACAGTTTTTTGCACTATTTAAGGCTTCTCGGAGTTGCCACATGGTTCTTTTAATCTAACTACGCAAAAAAACCGAATATTAAAGTAAGGATAATTCAGAGGTTGTCAATTTTAATTAAATATATAATAACGTAGTTCGAAGATCGGTTATTTAAAAAAATATAATTTTATTTCACAACACGATACTACGGAGTACAGATACAAATCTAGACTAACTTATGCTATGTTCTGAAGACGTTTAGCAAACCTCGGCTTTGATCTTTTATTGATTGGACTTTAGACTTCTGGAGCTTTTGGCTCTTATGTAAATAAAGGGAGATCTCGATCTTGAAGAGATTGAGCTTTAAGAGAATTCTGTCGGCCAGGATTTGTGCAACGTCAGCAGTTTCAACCCCAATGGTGGGAATAGCGATTCTGGCGAATTGTTTATGATATTTGATAAGTTCGTGGGAAGCCAGAATTGTTATTGTCACCATTTGATTATTTTATAATGTTTAGCTTAAATCTGTGGGAGAAGAATGTGTAATAAAAATAAAAGTGCGTGCTAGGCGTAATGTATGGGTACATATGTGTCTACATATGTCACTTCCCCATCCTTAAGAAATGAGCCTGTCCTCAGGCGGATAATTTTGGGTATAATGTTGGGTCTGTTACAATTTCTTCGGTTTCATTTTTGTTTACATTTAGTTCGATATCATTTTCAATATTTGAGTGTATGTTTGGGGTTGTTTCTTTTTTGTTCTTATAGTTAACAATAATTTTTCTTGGAATATTTTTATATTTAGAGATAATGTACATAATTAATGCGATTAAAATAATTATTAAAGTGGTTATAGTAATAATTTGCAACGTGTTATACAATTTTGTTTGTTGTAAGATAATTTCTTTAGTTTGGACATATGACAATGGTTCTAATTTAGTTACATTATTATTTATGTAAATTATTTGCGTGTAATCTAACATAGTATTGGTTACTAATATTTCATCTAATTGGATTGAACAATTTAGGGCCTTTATCATATTATTTCCTTCAATAATTATTTCTTTATTGATACAATTTTGATGTAATACAGTTTTAGGTAAGTTCCATGTTAACATAATATTTGGTTCTACATACTTAATTTCATAGTTTTTATGTATTTTTGAATATCTACATTCTGTTTTATCTTGGTTTAATATTCCAGTAATACATTTGTTCATTACTAAATCTTTACTAGTTGCTGTAATTGCTTTATTATTTTGTATGTAATAAGTGTCATGTATAATTTCGGTTAAAATGTTTTTATTGTCGTCAGGGTAAGGAATAATGTCAAATTGTGCGGTATTTATAATTTCACGTGGAATATGGGAAATGATTAAAATTTCGTTAGTAGTTGTTTTTAACCAAGTTGATGTTTTAATATTTATTATTTTTTCTGCGTTTAAATGTGATAGTGAGTCATATTTTAATAATTTAGGGTTGAATATACCAAGCCTGGTTAATTGCATTCCTAGTTCAATGTCTTCAATTTATTCAGTGAATTCTTGTGTATTGAAAATTAATAATTAATTTCCAAATTTTGACCTTTTATTGGACATATAAAGTAAAGAAGCATGAATGTTATGATTAGAGTTGTTAAATTATGAGGAGTTATCATCGTGATTCGGGTTATTGGTTGATCTGGAATTATCGTATTTACTTTCGTTAGTTACTTTTTTCTTTTTATATTTTGATTTATAATGTGTTATCTTTCTACCTCTGTTTACTTCTTCATAGTGTTTATCATCTATTTGTGTTATGTTTCCAGTTTGCTTAAATGGGTTTGTGGATTTAGACCTTACTAATGGTGATTCCCTATATCTAGTATCTACTTCGAATTCGGCTCTTTTCTCATTGAGTCTTTCTATTTTATTTTTCTTATTTAACTGTGTTTCATACTCGTATTTACTGCGTAAATGAAAATGTCTGCTGGTGTTCTACCAGTCGTATTATGTTTAGTTTTATGGTTATAAGTGTAAAGTATTATTTCGAATCTAGTTTATCTTCTTGATTCGTGTCAGAATTGACAATTCTCAATTTTTCATTTACTGTTTTATGAAATCTTTCCATGTCTGAAATACCGTTTTTACTAGTTGTGATGGTTATATTTACATCTTCTGATTTTAACCAAATTTGTAGTGCGGAGCACAAGAAGGCTGAGTCTTTATCCGCTTTAATTTCAATTGGTTTTCCCATGTCATTAAAAACTTTTAAAAGAGCTCTTTTGGTCTCTCGACCATTTACTTCAATTAATGTTGAGTATTTGGAATATAAGTCTATACAAGATAGAAATTGTTTGTTGTCTACCATATAAAAATCAATGACATATTTTTCTCTGGGATTATGGATTTCTGGAGTTAATTCGAAGGCTAATTTAGTGTTTCTATGTTCTATTTTTGCTACTTTGCAAACTTTGCATTCGTTAATAATGTTTTGAATTAAATTCTGGTAATCTGGATAATAATACTTTTCTTTAAATAATAATGTCATTTTCTCTATTCCTGGATGTAGTAGCTTTTGGTGTGTGTTAATAATGTATTCTTTGAATTCGGCATAAGTTTGGAGATCTGTTAGTTTTTTAGTTGATCTCATTACTTTTGTAATATTATTAGGACTAATTATTTCAACGAAAGCATTCTGAAAAGTAAGAAAATCGGCTTCGTTGCTGAAGTATATAACGCTTTTCTTCGAACATAAGTATTCTTTAATTAATTCTTTGGCATGGTTGTGTGTCATTTCGACATAATTTATTAAAATTTTTGTTTTATGAAAGTAGTTAGTGACGTTAACGTTATTTGAGTTACTTTTTGCAAATTCTATTTGTCTTTTAAAATAGTTGATTGGACTTTCTGTGAATGAAATGTAATATTGATTGTCTTCTTGAGCACTATGGATTGTTGCTGCTGTGACGTCAGAGGTTTCTCCTAACAAGTTTTCTTCAATTTTTATTCTGGATAAAGCATCTGCAACATGGTTCTCTTTACCTGGTACATATTTAATGTGATAATCAAATTCATTTAGTTTTATTTTCCAGCGTTGTAATTTCATATTTGGTTCTTTAATATTGTTAAGCCAAACAAGTGGTTTGTGATCACTGAGGATCTCGAATTTTCTACCGTAGAGATAAGATCGGAAATATTTTGTTGCCCAAACGATGGCTAAAAGTTCTTTTTCAATTGCTGAGTAATTAATTTCATGTTCGTTTAAAGTTCTACTTCCGAAACAAATTGGTTTTTGATTTTGAGACAGAACAGCTCTAATGGCTATGTTGCTGGCATCAGTTGTGAGACAAAATGGTTTTTCGAAATTCGGATAAACTAATATTGGATCGGACGATATAAGTACTTTTAATTTTTCAAAAGCAGAAATGTAATTTGGTTCGTTGATATTTATACTTGCACTCATTGGCTTTACAACGTGTGCGAAGTTAGGAATGAATTTTCTATAATAACCACAAAGACCTAAAAATGATTTTATTTCTTTCGGCGTTTTTGGTATTGGAAAATTTTGTATGGCAGAGATTTTTGTTGAATTTGCTTTTATTCCTTCTGTTGTTATTATGTTTCCAAGGAATTCAGTTTCTTTTTTCATAAATTCACATTTGTCTAATTGTAATTTTAAATTGGCTTCACGCAGTTTAGCGAATACCCTTTTTAATGATAATAGATGTTCTTCCAATGAAGTGGAATACACTATTATATCATCCATGTATACTAAACAATCTTTATAAATTAGATCTTCTAATAGATTGTTCATACAACGTTGAAATGTTGCTGGGGCGTTTTTCAATCCAAAAGGCATTCGAGTATATTCGTAATGTCCATTTTTAGTTGAAAAGCTGTTTTTGGTATACTATGTGGGTCCATTTGTATCTGATGAAATCCTTTCGCAAGGTCAATTGTGGTAAAATACTGACATTTTCCAAGTTTGTCTAGTATATCATCCATGACTGGAATAGGATATTTATCATCGATTGTTATTTCATTTAAGTTTCGATAGTCAATAACTATACGGAACTTTTCTTTACCTGATGCATCACGTTTCTTTGGCACAATCCAAATTGGTGAGCAATAAGGCGAGTTTGATTTGCGAATTATACCTTGTTCAATCATTTCTTTGATTTGTTTGTCGAATTCTTCGTCGAATGTTTGCGCATACTTGTATGGACGCTTTTGAATTGGGTCTTCGTGTTTAGTTTGGATGACATGCTTAATTGTACTGGTGAAAGTCAAATTTTCACTTTCTTTGTACTGAATGTCACTAAACTCGAAAAGAATTTTGGTTAGTTTAGTTTTTTCTTCATCGTTTAGATGTTCTAATCGGAATTGATTTGTTTCATTTAACTCATTATTTATAGCGTAATTTACTGCTATGTCATTTGTTTGGGGCGGATCAAGGCATTGGAATGCGGTCTTGTCCTTGACAGAATCCTCACGATCATATCTCATTTGAAATGATTGGTCGTTAAGAATAACTGTTTATTGTTTATAGTCAATTCTTGCTTCACAAGATTCTAGATATTCTCTACCTAGTAGAATATCATAATTGTCTGAAAAGTTGTGTAAATAAAATATTTGATTAGAAGGGCAAAGCTTACTAGGTGCAAAAGATACGTAATTTTTTAATTGAACAATGCCATTTATTGTTTGTACATTTAATTGGCATGGTTTGATGGGAAAATTTAGAAAGTTCTGTTTAATTAGATTGATGGACGAACCTGTGTCAATTACACAGTTAAAATGTTGCCCATTTAATACTAATCTGATGAAGGGATTTGTTCTTCTTGGTCTTGTCTGATTATTTTTTGGTTTGTATTGTTTGAATAATTGGGACTTGGATAATAATTTTGATTATTTCCTTTTCCACGATTATCATTATTAGTTTTGCTGGGTTTTGAGTTTTCAGTACTTTGGTTAGTACGTTCATTGAAATTGTTTTCATAAAGTCCTTCGCGTTGAGCGACTTGTTTGAGTTTTGAAACAGTTGTAATCTCATGTCTAGCTAAAGTCATAAATATTCTGTCGAGTAGTTTCCTAGTAATTACATCTTTAATTGTATTATTCATTGCGTTTGTGTACAGTATTGTGTTTTGTTGCTGATTTTCTAACATGAGTTTGTTTGAAATTAAAAGTGACTTATATTCTAGTTCTTCTACGAACTTACGTATACTATGGTTGTAATTTGTGTTATATAAACGTCTTAGAAGTTCTTCGTAGGTTGTCTGTGTTTTGAATTCGTCGATGAGGGCATTTCTTAGTTCTCCCCAGGTTGTAGCTGCTGTGAGTTGGGAAACTCTTTGTGCTGATCCAGATGTCTGCATCACGATGGCTCCAAATAAAACGCTGTGCTGTCTTTCGTCCTGTGTTGGGTAAAGCTGCATGATGAAGTCGATTCTTCTTATGAACGCTGTCAGTTCCACTGTTTTTCCGTCAAAGATTGGCACTTGACGTATCTGTCCTAAGGCTTGTTTTAGGTGCATTTCGGATAGTTCCATTGCTGTTGTTGTTGTCATGATGTTGTTTTAATTTGTTTGTATTGTTTAGTTTTTTTTTTTGTAAAATTTGTTCTTTCACACAAATTTATTGTTGTTGTCACTTCAGGTTTGGTTTTCTTTAGGTGGATTGTAAGGAGCTTACTGTTTACAGGGATCAATTTAATAATGTGTAAAGCCCGGAAATAAGTCCTTTAAGTACAGTTGTTCAAAATAGTCCAAAGGATCTATTTATTAGCAGAACACTGTTTGGTGTATTGCAAGTTTTGTGTTGCGCGGTATTCTTAATATGGCAATTATGTTTTAGTGGCTGTCGCACTTTTTACTGTGGGCCACGATTGATAATTGGTTTGTTAAGTTTTAAAACAAACGCGTTGATTCTTTTGCGGATATCAGAAAGTTTTTTCCAAAATTGTAATGTTCTGAACCGAATCACTTTTTGCGGCAAATTCGCGTGCTCAATCCTAGAAAGTCACTTGGTCGTACAAGGATTTCTATTAGCGGATCGAAAAGGATCGATTACTGTTACAAGGATATTTTTCCGATATCCTACCGGCTGCGCCAATAACGTAGTTCGAAGATCGGTTATTTAAAAAAAATATAATTTTATTTCACAACACGATACTACGGAGTACAGATACAAATCTAGACTAACTTATGCTATGTTCTGAAGACGTTTAGCAAACCTCGGCTTTGAGCTTTTATTGATTGGACTTTAGACTTCTGGAGCTTTTGGCTCTTATGTAAATAAAGGGAGATCTCGATCTTGAAGAGATTGAGCTTTAAGAGAATTCTGTCGGCCAGGATTTGTGCAACGTCAGCAGTTTCAACCCCAATGGTGGGAATAGCGATTCTGGCGAATTGTTTATGATATTTGATAAGTTCGTGGGAAGCCAGAATTGTTATTGTCACCATTTGATTATTTTATAATGTTTAGCTTAAATCTGTGGGAGAAGAATGTGTAATAAAAATAAAAGTGCGTGCTAGGCGTAATGTATGGGTACATATGTGTCTACATATGTCACTATATATATTTATGTGTTATACTTAATAACCTTATATGTACATCAATGGAAAGGAGACATTCTAGGCTTTATTAAATAATTTGAAATTGTTCGATTATGCCTAGATTTGTAAGTTTATTCAATGATGAAAGTTGAATAAAAAAAACCGAATATTAATGTAATACACTGTATATCTCCTCATCCAGCGTTCCATTTAAGAAAGCTGTTATAACGTCCATTTGATGAACTTTCAAATTATATTGTACTGCAAGTGATAATAAAAATCGAAAGCTTGCAATTCTAGCAACATGAGCAAATGTTTCCTCATAATCGACTTGGTACTTCTGGGTGAATCCTCTTGCGACTAATCTAGCTTTATATTTAATAGGAACTCCTAGTTCATTATATTTAATTGTGAAAACCCATCTGCTATCAACTATATTCTTGTTTTCTGGCTTTTTCACTATTGTCCAAGTATTATTAACATCATGCTCTTTTAACTGTGTGTTTATTTCATCAAAAGAATTCGGAACGTCATTGAAAACTGTATGAGGGTTTAAAATATATTTATCCAGGCTTTCGTTATCTTCATTATATGATACACGAGCCTTGGCCTTTATTCTTTCACTTTTTCTACATATTTAGACCCCGTACTCTAAAAAGAGTAGAGGGGTCTATTAAGTTTGTCTGAAGCGAAATGTGCGTAACAAGCAGAAGGAGGCTTTTCCGACCCCATAAAGTATATATATTCTTGATCAGCATCAACAGCCGAGACGATATAGCAATGTCCGTCTGTCTGTCTGTCTGTCTGTCTGTCCGTCCGTATGAACACCTGGATCTTCTAAACCACTAGAGCTAGAGCCACCAAATTTGGAATGGAAGTCCGTCTATATGTCAGGGAGATCAAGTTTATTTCAAATTTTTGCCATGCCCCCTACCGCCCCCGCAAATTGTAAGAAACATTTTTCACATCACCATAACTTGAAAATATATATGTGGTACCATTATAACTATACTTACCAAGTTTGGTCCGGATCGGACAACTATAGCCTATAGCTCCCATAGGACAAATCGGTCGAAAATTGGTGATTTGTATGGAGACATGTAGTTTTAATTGAGCGATCGCAACCAAATTCACATATTATTTGTATGGTATTATTATAACTATCCTCACCAAATTTGGTCTGGATCGGACAACTATAGCCTATAGCTCCCATAGGTCATAGGGTAAATCGTTCGAAAATTACTTATTTGTATGGTAAAACACGCACCAGATTGAGTACGGGGTCTTTTACAGTCGGCTCGCTCGACTGTAGCCTTTCTTACTTGTTCATTGTTATCTTCATTATTTGTGGCATTATTTGATTGATCAGCTTTATTACAATTCATACTCTCATTTTGAATACATAAATCCTCACTTTCATTCAGGAGATCAATGTGCTTTCTTTTCTTACTATTATTCGGAAATTGCACGTGATCACATTCCCTACTCTCATTCGGGAAATAATCTTCCTTATTATACTCTCTGCAAGAGAGAGTATATTGGGTTTGTGAAAAAAAAAGTATGTAACAGGATAAAGGAGGCGTCGCAGACCCCATAAAGTATATATATTCTTGATCAGCATCACAAGCCGAGTCGATATAGCCATGTCCGTCTGTCTGTCTGCCTGTCTGTCTGTCTGTCTGTCTGTCCGTCTGTCTGTCTGTCCGTATGAACAAACAGATTTCAGAGATGGCAAGAGCTACAAGTTTGAATTTGGTCAGTATCGACTCGATATTAAGTCAGTCAATACAAGAATCTTTTTTTTTTTCGATGCCACGCCCCATTCGCCCACAATGAGCAAAAAACTAAACATACCTCGTACAAAATTGATGTTTGGGCGAATATCTCTGTAACTGTGGCACTTAGGGACACCAATTTTGGTATGCAAGTTCCTAATGAAGGCATAAGTAAAATGAAATTTTTTAACTGCCACGCCCCCTTATCTCACAAAAAATAAAGTAATTTTTAAACTTCAATGCCAATTTAAAGGCATATGTTCTTATCGTACAGTATTGTAATTTGAAAATCATTTGAAGACAAAATATATCAAACTATCCTGAAAGTTGCATATAAATCGAACTATAAACAAAAGAGCTAGGCACGTAACAAAGTTTATAATTTAACGCCATTTCACTGCATGTGTACAAGCGAGACAGAAACATACAAACATGTGAGCGAACGTTTTCGCTGCTTTCTAGCGGCAGCGCTGCCCGCGAATGCTGGCTGTGCCAACCAATTGTGTATGTATTACATATACACACATGCATATGTGCGTGCGTACATATAATGTCAAATGTATATGTGTGTGTATACATACAAACAGATGTTTTTGTTTCAACGTGTTTTATTGCAAGTACTATCATATGATATTCTTGGATACCGACTTTATTAAAATGATCGGGAATAAAATGCAGAGAGTATTCTACGTGCTCGACTGTATTTTTCTTTCTTGTTATACTCTCTGCAAGAAAGAGTATATTGGGTTTGTGAAAAGTATGTAACAGGCTGAAGGAGACGTGGCAGACCCCATAAAGTATATATATTTTTGATCAGCATCACAAGCCGAGTCGATATAGCCATGTCCGTCTGTCCGTCTGTCTTTCTGTCTGTCCGTATGAACAAACAGATTTCAGAGATGGTAACAGCTACAAGTTTGAATTTAGTCACAATCGACTCGATATTAAGTCAGTCAATACAAGAATCTTGTTTTTTTTTTCAATGCTACGCCCCGTTCGCCCATAATGAGCAAAAAGCTAGACACACCTCGGAAAAAATTGATGTTTTAGGCAAATGTCTCAGTAACTTTGGCACTTAGGAACACCAATTTTGGTATGTAGGTTCCTTAAGACGGCATAAATGCATCGTTATTAAAAATTTTAGACTGCCACGCCCCCTTTTCCCACAAGAAATAAAATAACTTTCAAACTTCAATGCCGATTTTAAGGCATATGTTCTTATCGTACAGTATTGTTATTTCACATTCGTTTGAAATTATTCTTATTTTAAAAATAAGCCGTATTTATATAAGTATGTAAATGTTTTAAATATCGAAATACTTCTTCTTATTATTCAATGTTTTGGGAACAGGTTTTAAAATAAAAGAAATATAATTTATTTAAAATAGTGCTTATAATTAAAATAGAAAATTTATATATTAACTTTGACTGGGACTCGAACCTGCGACCCACGCCGATTTGCAAATGAACGAACCGTAACCCTACCAACTGGTCCACGCTCTACTTCCAAATCGCGTTGATTATTCTCATTGACATTTAATATAAGGCGGGAGTGCATTTTAAAATGTGTTATCATGCGCGACAACAACTATACAAATAAGTATGTATTAGAATTGAAATCTTTCATTCAAAATGGTAAAAATTAAAAAAATATCTGCGTTCAGTAGCATTGTATGAATCTGTATAGTAACAGAATTTATTTTTGGCGCGTCCCAAAATCAGTTCGGAACAAGTACCAATGAGCGCTTAATGCCGATCAACTGAACAACTTACTTCAATTGAACTACGTTAAGCAGTTCAAAGCAGTTGAACAAGTGCAAAGCATAAGCAAAAATATGTATGTATGTATGTATGTATGTATGTATGTATGTATGTATGTATGTATGTATGTATGTATGAATGTATATACATACACATTAATAAATGTATGTATAGTATGTACGTGCAAGGAAGTTTTCTGAATTGTTTTGGACTTTCGTATTACTTATTTTTAGCATACCATGTTACGCGAATACATTTCAAATACAAATAAACGTTATTATTATTTAAAATAGGTTTACAATTTGTGTTAAAATTAAAAAATTAAAAAATTTGTATTTAACTTTGGCTGGACTCGAACCTGGGACCCACGCGGATTTGCAAAATAATGAGCCGCGACCCTACCAATAAGACCACGCTCTGCTGATAATTCAGTTGGATTATTTTCATTAACATGCAATGATTGCTTATTTAACACAGTACACTGCTTGCTGCAGTTTGTGTAGTTAAACGTAGACTTTTCTATTGCAAGCAGTGCAAACAAACAATTTGTACATAAAATTCAGCATTTTCGATTAAATTATTTTATATGTTGTTGTTGTCCCATTTGGACCAAATTTGGTGGGGATATTTTTAATAATTATACACACATCCTCTGTGAGCTTGGTTGCGATCGCTCAACCAACACTACATGTCTTCATACAAATTTTTTATTTTTGACCGGTTTGTCCTATGGGAGCTATAGGCTATAGTTGTCCGATCCGGAACAAACTTGGTGAGGATTGTTATAATGGTACTATACACATACTGTGTGAATTTGGTCTCTCTAGCTCTAGTCGTTTTCAAGTTGAAAGTTTGATGTGAAAATAGTTTTTTACAATTTGCGGGGGCGGTGGGGGGCGTGGCAAAAATTTGAAATAAACTTGCACTGCGTACACTACAGACGGACTTTCATTCCAAATTTGGTGTCTCTAGCTCTTGTAGTTTAGAAGATCCAGGTGTTCATACAGACGGACAGACAGACAGACAGACAGACGGACAGACGGACATCGCTATATCGTCTCGGCTGTTGATGCTGATCAAGAATATATATACTTTATGGGGTCGGAAAAGCCTCCTTCTACCTGTTACGCACATTTCGCTTCAGACAAACCTAATAGTCCCCTATACTCTTTTTTAGAGTACGGGGTCTAAAAAGACAGAAGCATATAAACATGTGAGCGAACGTTTTCGCTGCGATATGATATGATGTTTGGTCATTATGTCTATATCTATAGCGATATACCGTATTTGAATTCAGTTGTTGATAATATCGATATTTGATTTGATGTGATATTTTAATTAATATCGATATCGGCATTTTCTTGGCGATTATCATCCCTATTACAAACTGATGGTTTTGTTTCAAAGTGTTTTATTGCAAATACTATGAGTACGGGGTCTTTTACAGTCGGCTAGCTCGACTGTAGCCTTTCTTACTTGTTAATTCTAGAATAAACCATATTCGTCGACAACAACATGCCTTGCCACAATAAATTTTTCTTTAGTTGTGTCCTACAATTTAAAACCATTTGAATCATAGCCCACAAGAATAGTATTGAATGATTTTTCATTAAATTTTCCTTGTTTTATTTTATTGTGCACATACACGGTTAAGCCGAACACTCTTAAATCATTCAAATTTGGTTTTTTATTGTGCCACATTTCATAGGGAGTCTTTTTATTATCACCAAGAGCTCTGCTTTGAGATCTATTGAATCAATATGTTGCAGTTAATACTGCTTTCTCCCAGAAGCACTTTTCTAATTTTGCACCATTTACCATAGCACGAGCTTTTTCGGTAATGGTTCTTATCATTCGTTCAGAAACACCTTTTAATTGTGGTGTATGAGGCACAGTCAAATGATAAGTTATCCCTTGGCTTAAGCAAAACTCACGCATTTCATTTGAGAGATATTCTCTACCGTTATCAATATATAGATTGACAATCTTTAGATTAAAATGAGCTTCGCTCTTTGCCACAAAATCTTTAAACATGTTGAATACATCCGACTTGTACTTCAACAAATAGGTCAGACAGTAGTGTGTAAATTGATCTACAAAGATCACATAATAATTTTTATCATCTAGGGTCACTGGTGAGATTGGGCCACAAACGTCTGAGTGAATGATAAATAAAGGTCGTTTGATATGACTTTTATCTTTGGATATTTAGGCATGATTCACAAATATCATTTGTTGTTTCCAAACTTTTCAGAAGGCTGATGTCATTAAATAAATTTTGTCTTTTTATTTCTAATAGTTTTCCATTACTGATATGACCTAACCTCTCATCCCACAAACGATAATTTTTCTTATTCCTCGCATCCACAGAGAACGCTTGGAATTTAACAACTGGTACATTGTTTGACATACCTGCATTTTTAACCACTGTCACTCCACTCTTCGAAATAGAGACTCCATCAGAGTCAAATTTAATTGACATCCCGGCCTGTTGTAGATTCTTGACAGACATCAGGTTTGCAGTTGCCTCCTTGCAGTAAAGGATATCCTCCAGTATGATTGCGTATTCATTTTCCAAACGCACAATGCCTCGCTTTGTAGCAAAGATATATTCGCCATCTTTAGCAACAGCAATTTTTACTGGATACTTCAGAGTAACAAAATCAGCATACAACGAATCATCATTAATTAAATGATCCGTTGCTCCAGAATCGAGTATAAAACCGAGTTCATTATTGAATGAGGCACTTAGAACACTTTTGATCATGAACGCGAAACCGTGTTGTGATGTTGCCAGCTGAGCACTATTATTTTCTTTATTCTTTTCATTTGTGATTCTTTTATAATGGTAACACTTCTTTTTGATATGACCCCCTTTGCCACAGTGATGACATTTAATATTAATTTTAGCTTTGTGCTCAAAAGAATTCATAGCCTTTGTATTTTTATACCCGTTACTCGTAGAGTAAAAGCATAACTAGCCGAGTCGATATAGCCATGTCCGTCTGTCCGTCTGTCCGTCCGTCCGTCTGTCCGTCTGTGTGAACAAAAGGATCTTAGAGACTATAAGAGCTAGAAAGGCCCGAGTGGTCGTAAACAAAATATAAAATACCCAAGCAGTACAAGTTTGTTTTTTTTTTGACACGCCCACTTTAGGGCGTTCTATGTGGATACAAAGGTAAAAACAGGTAAAAATAGCATGTTTTAGTATAGAAAACTTTTTTGTTAGCAATGCTATCTAAACCAAATCGGACAACTATATCATATAGCTCCCATAGGGACAATTGGTCAAAAATTCGCTCCAAATATGAATTTATATGAATAACTTTTGCGTTGGCCAAGCAATCTTAGTGAAACTCACACAGAATATATTTGTCAATAATATAAACATGCTGACCAAGTTTCATTCAAATCGGACGACTATATCGTATAGCTCCCATAGGGACGATCGGTCAAAAATACGCTGTAAATATGAATTTGTATGAAAATTTTCTGTGTTTTCCAAGTCATCTGAATTAAAATCAAAAGGGGCCGATTACCTAAACGATTGTACTATTATTATTATACCCGTTACTCGTAGAGTAAAAGGGTATATTGTATTCGTTGGAATGTATGTAACGGGAAGAAGGAGGCATGGCAGACCCCATAAAATATATATTCTTGATGAGCATGACTAGCCGAGTCGATATAGCCATGTCCGTCTGTCCGTCCGTCCGTCTGTCCGTCGCTCCGTCTGTCCGTCTGTATGAACAAAAGGATCTCAGAGACTATAAGAGCTAGAAAGGCCCGAGTGGTCGCAAACGAAAGATAAAATGCCCAAGCAGTACAAGTTTGTTTTTGTTTTTTGACACCCCCACTTTAGGGCGTTCTATGTGCATACACAAGTAAAAACAGGTAAAAATAGCATGTTATACTCTCTGCAAGAGAGAGTATATTGGGTTTGTGCAAAAAAAAGTATGTAGCAGGCAGAAGGAGGCGTGGCAGACCCCATAAAGTATATATATTCTTGATCAGCATCACAAGCCGAGTCGATATAGCCATGTCCGTCTGTCCGTCCGTCTGTCCATATGAACAAACAGATTTCAGAGATGGTAAGAGCTACAAGTTTGAATTTGGTCTCTATCGACTCGATATTAAGTCAGTCAATACAAGAATCTTTCGCCCACAATGAGCAAAAAACTAGAAACACCTCGTAAAAAATTGATGTTTTAGGCGAATATCTCAGTAACTTTGGCACTTAGGAACACCCATTTTGGTACGCAGGTTCCTAGAGACGGGATAATAGTATTTTCATCAAAAATTTTGGACTGCCACGCCCCCTTTTCTCACAAGAAATAAAATAATTTGCAAACTTCAATGCCGATTTTAAGGCATATGTTCTTATCGTACAGTATTGTAATTTCACATTCGTTTAAAGACAAAATATATTAAACTATCCTGAAAGTTGCATATAAATCGGACAATAAACAAAAGAGCTAGACATGTTAGAAAGTTAATAATTGAACGCAATGCCAATGCATGTGTGCGAGCGAGATAGAAACATACAAACATGTGAGCGAACGTTTTCGCTGCTTGCGTAGCTTAGCGGCAGCGCTGCCCGCGAATGCTGGCCGTGCCAACCAATTGTGTATGTATTACATATACACGCATACGTATGTGCGTGCATACATATAATGTCAAATGTATATGTGTGTGTATACATACAATCAGATGTTTTTGTTTCAACGTGTTTTGTTGCAAGTATCAATTGATATACCCGGATATCGATTTTATTAAGATGATCGGGAATAAAATGCAGAGAGTATTCTACGGTCGGGCGTGCTCGACTGTACTTTTCTTTCTTGTTTTAGTATAGAAAACTTTGTTAGCAATGCTATCTAAACCAAATTGACACAGAAAGTACATGTATAGGGAGTTCATATACTGACCGAGTTTGATCCAAATCGGACAACTATATCGTATAGCTCCCATAGGGACAATCGGTCAAAAATTCGCTCCAAATATGAATTTATATGAATAAATTTTGCGTTGGCCAAGAAATCGAAGTGAAACTTACACAGAATATATCTGTCAATAATGTAAACATATTGACTAAGTTTCATCCAAATCGGACAACTATATCGTATAGCTCCCATAGGGACGATCGGTCAAAAATACGCTGTAAATATGAATTTGTATGAAAATTTTCTGTGTTTCCCAAGTCATCTGAATTAAAATCAAAAGGGGCCGATTAACTTAACAATTGTACTATTATAATTATTATATCCCATTGTTAATAATATAATAAAACTGGGTAACGGGTATCCTAAAGTCGCGAGGCGACTATACCATTCTTTCTTGTTATTATTAAAGAAACTTTTCTTACTAAAATTGCTCTTACTTTTAAACACTGCCTTCATTACATTCTTACTTGTGTCCAAAGTATCAATCCTTATTTTTATACTCTCTGCAAGAGAGAGTATATTGGGTTTGTGAAAAGTATGTAACAGGCAGAAGGAGGCGTGGCAGACCCCATAAAGTATATATATTCTTGATCAGCATCACAAGCCGAGTCGATATAGCCATGTCCGTCTGTCCGTCTGTCCGTCTGTCTGTCTGTCTTTCTGTCCGTATGAACAAACAGATTTCAGAGATGGCAAGAGCTACAAGTTTGAATTAAGTCACAATCGACTAGATATTTAGTCAGTCAATACAAGAATCATTTTTTTTTTCGATGCCACGCCCCATTCGCCCACAATGAGCAAAAAACTAGACACACCTCGGAAAAAATTGATGTTTTAGGCAAATATCTCAGTAACTAAGACATTTAGGAACACCAAATTTGGTATGTAGGTTCCTTAAGACGGCATAAATGCATCGTTATTAAAAATTTTAGACTGCCACGCCCCCTTTTCCCACAAGAAATAAAATTACTTTCAAACTTCAATGCCGATTTTAAGGCATATGTTCTTATCGTACAGTATTGTTATTTCACATTCGTTTGAAGACAAAGTATATCAAACTATCCTGAAAGTTTCATATAAATCGGACTATAAACAGAAGAGCTAGACACGTAACAAAGTTTATAATTTAACGCCATTTCACTGCATGTGTACAAGCGAGACAGATACATACAAACATGTGAGCAAACGTTTTCGCTGCTTTCTAGCGGCAGCGCCGCCCGCGAATGCTGGCTGTGCCAACCCATTGTGTATGTATTACATATACACACATACATATGTGCGTGCATACTTATAATGTCAGATGTACTATTTTGGTGTGAAGGTTTCTAGTCAAGGCATTAATATAATTTCATTAAAATTTTTTGGCTGCCACGCCCCCTTTTCTTACAAGAAATAAAATACTTTTCAAACTTCAATGCCGATTTTAAGGCAGATGTTCTTATCGTACAGTATTGTAA
Source organism: Drosophila cardini (assembly GCA_018903735.1). Classification (NCBI taxonomy): domain Eukaryota; kingdom Metazoa; phylum Arthropoda; class Insecta; order Diptera; family Drosophilidae; genus Drosophila; species Drosophila cardini. The sequence goes on from JAEIGM010000176.1 coordinate 32,398, forward strand.
TTTCAAATTTGTTTGGAGACAAAATATATTAAACTATCCTGAAAGTTGCATATAAATCGGACAATAAACAAAAGAGCTAGACATGTAAGAAAGTTAATAATTGAACGCAATGTCAATGCATGTGTGCAAGCGAAACAGAAACATACAAACATGTGAGCGAACGTTTTCGCTGCTTTCTAGCGGCAGCGCTGCCCGCGAATGCTGGCTGTGCCGACCAATTGTGTATGTATTACATATACACACATACATTTGTATGTGCATACTTATTATATCAAATGTATATTTATGTGCATACATACAAACAGATGTTTTTGTTTCAACGTGTTTTGTTGCAAGTATCAATTGATATACTTGGATACCGATTTTATTAAATGATCGGGAATAAATTGCAGAGAGTATTCTACGGTCGGGCGTGCTCGACTGTACTTTTCTTTCTTTTTATTTCATAATCTAGCAACTTATTTTTGACAAAGGCTAATGTTAGAGTTTCATCCGATAAGGTTTCAATGGCCGTGATGACACTATTATAAGACGAAAGAAGAGTCTGGAGTAAATGTGCGACCTTGTCCATTTCGGCCATCTTCGCGCCTGCCGCTAAGAATTCACTTACAATGTCATCAAAAATAATGAAATGACTCGGCAGCGGCGTTTCACTTAATAGCTTAAGAGAAATTAAACGTTTGCGCGCAGCTAACTGCGACGCAAGGCGTCTACGCTCATATATGGCGTCTAGGCTGTCAATAATTTGACGCGCCGAAAAGTCACTTGCAACAAAGCTTAGAAACAAATCGCCCAAGTATTGAATTATTGTATTTTTCGCACATCGGTCTGCTTTTGTCCAAACATCGTCTACTTCGTTAGACATCTCATTATCGATTACTTGTAGTATATTCATATCGGCAAACAATGCCCAAATTCTAAATTTCCATATGGAATATTTTTCGCCATTGATCGGCTTGATATTATTTTTTACTTTTTCCATCCTGATATGTATATGCTAGCTGACACACGCACAAAAAAAATATATATGTAACACTCAAATGGAATCTAATTTCTCAATTATTTATTGTTCTAATTAGTCACTTTAAATTGACATGGACTGGGCCCATAACCTGTTGTAAGACTCGCCTTAATGACCGTGAAAGTACACCTGTTTAAATATAGAACGCCTATTGATTGATTGTTGTTATTTTATAAGATTTATTTTATTGTCTATTTTCAACTGCAACACCACACCACATGCACAATTGTTCAAGGAAGTATATAGAAGAAGAGATCAGAATATAGATGTGACCAGATATACATATCGGCACAATGTCAAAATAGTGTTGACTAATGGTACACTTTGATTGTTTGAATAGGGGTATTCCAACAGCCTGCTAATGAAAATACTCTTTCAGCCGATGCACTACTTACAGGTATTGAAAGAAACTTTAATGCCAGCTTTGACAGAAGAGGATAACGATTTTCATTTACTCTCCACCACTGCAATACATCGGAATCATGACTTAAAATAACGCTTTCTCTATAATATTGTTCTATTTCATCTATTGGAAATTCTGTTGATTTGTTATTATACGGTGGAGTAACTAGTGTTGGGAAAAAAAATTCTGGTTTTTAAAAAGATCTTGAGCTTGGTGACGGCTCTGAAAAGTGGAATCTGTGCTTGATGAATATGGACTAGAAATATGTTGTGTGTATCACTTTCTTTTGAAATATAAAATTTTAACATTTCTGAAACACACTGCTCTTTAATGTCGGCCAGGTCAGTATCCTGCATATGTGCAGCCGGAGGGTACAGAAAAAACGCCACATTGTGTCTTATGTTCATATTTGTTGTCTATATGTCAACATCTTTTGTTTTTATACTCTCTGCAAGAGAGAGTATATTGGGTTTGTGTCAAAAAAAAAGTATGTAACAGGCAGAAGGAGGCGTGGCAGACCCCATAAAGCATATATATTCTTGATCAGCATCACAAGCCGAGTCGATATAGCCATGTCCGTCTGTCCGTCTGTCTGTCTGTCTGTCTGTCTGTCTGTCTGTCCGTCCGTATGAACAAACAGATTTCGGAGATGGTAAGAGCTACAAGTTCGAATTTAGTCAGTATCGACTCGATATTAAGTCAGTCAATACAAGAATCTTTTTTTTTTTTGATGCCACGCCCCATTCGCCCACAATGAGTAAAAAACTAGACACCCATCGTAAAAAATTGATGTTTTAGGTGAATATCTAAGTAACTATGGCACTTAGGAACACCAATTTTGGTGTGAAGGTTTCTAGTCAAGGCATTAATATAATTTCATTAAAATTTTTTGGCTGCCACGCCCCCTTTTCTTACAAGAAATAAAATACTTTTCAAACTTCAATGCCGATTTTAAGGCAGATGTTCTTATCGTACAGTATTGTAATTTCAAATTCGTTTGGAGACAAAATATATTTAACTATCCTGAAAGTTGCATATAAATCGGACAATAAACAAAAGAGCTAGACATGTAAGAAAGTTAATAATTGAACGCAATGTCAATGCATGTGTGCAAGCGAGACAGAAACATACAAATATGTGAGCGAACGTTTTCGCTGCTTGCGTAGCTTAGCGGCAGCGCTGCCCGCGAATGCTGGCTGTGCCGACCAATTATGTATGTATTACATATACACACATACATTTGTATGTGCATACTTATAATATCAAATGTATATTTATGTGTATACATACAATCAGATGTTTTTGTTTCAACGTGTCTTGTTGCAAGTATCAATTGATATACCCGGCTACCGATTTTATTAAAATGATCGAAAATAAAATGCAGAGAGTATTCTACGGTCGGGCATGCTCGACTGTACTTTTCTTTCTTGTTATTATATTCTTTAGTGTTGCAATTGATGAGATGTCTGATATATTGCGCTCGCATATCACAAAAAATTTTTAAATTGAGGGCAGCACAAAACAAATTGAAGGCGAGCTGCAAATTTGAAATCCCTTAAAAATTATTTTCAGGGACTTCAGCAACCCAATTAACATTTTTAGACCCCGTACTCTAAAAAAGAGTATAGGGGTCTATTAAGTTTGTCTGAAGCGAAATGTGCGTAACTGGCAGAAGGAGGCTTTTCCGACCCCATAAAGTATATATATTCTTGATCAGCATCAACAGCTGAGACGATATAGCGATTTCCGTCTGTCCGTCTGTCCGTCCGTCTGTATGATCACATAGATCTTTTAAACTACAAGTGCTAGAGCCACCAAATTTGGAATGAAAGTCCGTCTGCTTCGCGAGCAGATCAAGTTTATTTCAAATCTTTGCCACGCCCCTTACCGCCCCCGCAAATTGTAAAAAACTATTTTCACATCACCATAACTTGAAAACGACTAGAGCTAAGGAGACCAAATTCACACATTATATGAATGGTACCTATCTCACTATTCTCACTTAATTTGGTCCGCATCGGAAAACTATAGCCTATAGCTCCCATAGGACAAATCGGCCGAGAATTCGTGATTTGTATGGAGGCATGAAGTTTTAGTTGAGCGATTGCAACCAAACTAACACATTATGTGTATGGTACCATTGTAACTACCCTCGCCAAGTTTGGTGAGGATCGGACATCTATAGCCTATAGCTCCCATAGAACAAATAGGTCGAAAATGGATGATTTGTATGGAGACGTGAAGTTTTAGTTGACACATTGTGTGTATGGTACCATTATAACTACCCTCACCAAGTTTGGTCCGGATCGGACAACTGTAGTCTATAGCTCCCATAGGACAAATCGGTCGAAAATGGGTGATTTTTATGGAGACATGAAGTTTTAGTTGAGCGATTGCAACCAAACTAACACATTATGTGTATGGTACCATTATAACTATTATCACCAAGTTTTGTCTGGATCGGGCAACTAGAGCCTATAGCTCCCATAGGACAAATCGTTCGAAAACTACTTATTTGTATGGTAAATCGCGCACTAGAATGAATACGGGGTCTTTTACAGTCGGCTCGCTCGACTGTAGCCTTTCTTACTTGTTAATGTTAAATTTTTGATATCAATCAATCGTTCGGTCCCTTTTCTCGCTCAATATTGTGTTGACAGCCCCCAATTATCGTCGATAGATTTCAGCATTGCTTAGTTTGAGCTCCACCTGGTTGGGCGTGAACTCTTTAAAGAAGTGCTTAATTTATCCTGCAAATTGGCTTTTTTGAAGAACCTTACAATTTTTAGACCCCGTACTCTAAAAAAGAGTATAGGGGTCTATTAGGTTTGTCTGAAGCGAAATGTGCGTAACAGGCAGAAGGAGGCGTGGCCGACCCCATAAAGTATATATATTCTTGATCAGCATCAACAGCCGAGACGATATAGCCATGTCCGTCTGTCCGTCTGTCCGCCTGTCCGTCCGTCCGTCTGTCCGTATGAACACCTAGATCTTTTAAACTACAAAAGCTAGAGCCGCCAAATTTAGAATGAAAGTCCGTCATTATGTCAGGCAGATCATGTTTATTTCAAATCTTTGCCACGCCCCTTACCGCCCCCGCAAATTGTAAATAACTTTGGTCACCTACGAAAAAATTGATGTTTTAAGCGAATATCTCAGTAACTATAGCACTTAGGAGTATCGTTTTTGGTATACAGGTTGCTAGAGACAGCATAAATGCATTGTCATTAAAATTTTTGGATTGCCACCCCCCGTTTTCCCACACGAATGAAATAATTTTCAAACTTCAATGTCATTTTTAAGGCATTTGCACTTATCGTACGGTATTGTAATTTCAAATTCGTTTGGAGACAAAGTATCACAAACTATCCTGAAAGTTGCATACAAATCGGACAATAAACAAAAGAGCTAGACACGTAACAAAATTAACAATTTCACGCAAAGTCAATGCATGTGTGCAAGCGAGACAGAAGCATATAAACATGTGAGCGAACGTTTTCGCTGCTTGTGTATCGACAGCGCTGCTCGCGGACGATGCACGCACATGTATGCATACGATACGATAAATCATATATCGATATTCAATACGATAGTAATTATAATTGCGATATGATCTCGAATGCGATATTTGGTCATTATGTCCATATCTATAGCGTGTTTGAATTCAGTTGTTGATAATATCGATATATGATTTGATGTGATATTTTAATTAATATCGATATCGGCATTTTCTTGGCGATTTGCATCCCTATTAAAAACTGATGGTTTTGTTTCAAAGTGTTTTATTGCAAATACTATGAGTACGGGGTCTTTTACAGTCGGCTAGCTCGACTGTAGCCTTTCTTACTTGTTTTGCATATCGTCAATTTTTCGTCCAGATCCGTTGTTTCTGTAAATGCTTGTTCTAAGCAATTGTTTAAAAGATGACTGATGCATTAAAGCCTTATTTTGTTTTCTTATGCTTTTATAATGTTACTGCCCCTATCTGTTACAAATATGATCTCATCAATATTGTCAATATTATATTTTGAGAAGACACTTAATTATACCCGTTACTCGTAGAGTAAAAGGGTATATTGTATTCGTTGCAATGTATGTAACAGGGAGAAGGAGACATGGCAGACCCCATAAAGTATATATATTCTTGATCAGCATGACTAGCCGAGTCGATATAGCCATGTCCGTCTGTCCGTCTGTCCGTCCGTCCGTCTGTCCGTCTGTCCGTCTGTCCGTCTGTGTGAACAAAAGGATCTCAGAGACTATAAGAGCTAGAAAGGCCCGAGTGGTCGCAAACGAAAGATAAAATGCCCAAGCAGTACAAGTTTGCTTTTGTTTTTTGACACGCCCACTTTAGGGCGTTCTATGTGCATACAAAGGTAAAAACAGGTAAAAATAGCATGTTTTAGTATAGAAAACTTTTTTGTTAGTAATGCTATCTAAACCAAATTGACACAGAAAGTACACGTCTAGGGATTACGTATACTGACCAAGTTTGATCCAAATCGGACAACTGTATCATATAGCTCCCATAGGGACAATCGGTCAAAAATACGCTCCAAATATGAATTTATATGAATAACTTTTGCGTTGGCCAACCAATCGAAGTGAAACTTACACAGAATATATCTGTCAATAATATAAACATATTGACTAAGTTTCATCCAAATCGGACGACTATATCGTATAGCTCCCATAGGGACGATCGGTCAAAAATACGCTGTAAATATGATTTTGTATGAAAATTTTCTGCGTTTCTCAAGTCATCTGAATTAAAATCAATAGGGTCGATTACCTAACCGATTGTAATATTATTAATATTATTAATAATATATTATATTGTTAATAATATAATTAAACTGAGTAACGGGTATCCTAAAGTCGCGAGGCGACTATAGCATTCTTTCTTGTTTTAATTAAAATGTTTTCTCCGGTGCTTTTCTCTGAATCCATAGACTTTAGACCCAAAATTAAATCACAAGGAACGTTGTTTTTTATACCCGTTACTCGTAGAGTAAAAGGGTATATTGTATTCGTTGCAATGTATGTAACAGGGAGAAGGAGACATGGCAGACCCCATAAAGTATATATATTCTTGATCAGCATGACTAGCCGAGTCGATATAGCCATGTCCGTCTGTCCGTCCGTCCGTCTGTCCGTCTGTCCGTCTGTGTGAACAAAAGGATCTCAGAGACTATAAGAGCTAGAAAGGCCCGAGTGGTCGCAAACGAAAGATAAAATGCCCAAGCAGTACAAGTTTGCTTTTGTTTTTTGACACGCCCACTTTAGGGCGTTCTATGTGCATACAAAGGTAAAAACAGGTAAAAATAGCATGTTTTAGTATAGAAAACTTTTTTGTTAGTAATGCTATCTAAACCAAATTGACACAGAAAGTACACGTCTAGGGATTACGTATACTGACCAAGTTTGATCCAAATCGGACAACTATATCATATAGCTCCCATAGGGACAATCGGTCAAAAATACGCTCCAAATATGAATTTATATGAATAACTTTTGCGTTGGCCAACCAATCGAAGTGAAACTTACACAGAATATATCTGTCAATAACATAAACATATTGACTAAGTTTGATCCAAATCGGACAACTATATCATATAGCTCCCATAGGGACAATCGGTCAAAAATACGCTCCAAATATGAATTTATATGAATAACTTTTGCGTTGGCCAACCAATCGAAGTGAAACTTACACAGAATATATCTGTCAATAATATAAACATATTGACTAAGTTTCATCCAAATCGGACGACTATATCGTATAGCTCCCATAGGGACGATCGGTCAAAAATACGCTGTAAATATGATTTTGTATGAAAATTTTCTGCGTTTCTCAAGTCATCTGAATTAAAATCAATAGGGTCGATTACCTAACCGATTGTAATATTATTAATATTATTAATAATATATTATATTGTTAATAATATAATTAAACTGAGTAACGGGTATCCTAAAGTCGCGAGGCGACTATAGCATTCTTTCTTGTTTTTTTTTAGACCCCGTACTCTAAAAAAGAGTAGAGGGGTCTATTAAGTTTGTGCGTAATGTGCGTAACAAGCAGAAGGAGGCGTGGCCGACCCCATAAAGTATATATATTCTTGATCAGCATCAACAGTCGAGACGATATAGCGATGTCCGTCTGTCTGTCTCTCCGTCTGTCCGTCCGTCTGTATGATCACCTAGATCTTTTAAACTACAAGTGCTAGAGCCACCAAGGAGGCGTGGCCGACCCCATAAAGTATATATATTCTTGATCAGCATCAACAGCCGAGACGATATAGCCATGTCCGTCTGTCCGTCTGTCCGCCTGTCCGTCCGTCCGTCTGTCCGTATGAACACCTGGATCTTTTAAACTACAAAAGCTAGAGCCGCCAAATTTAGAATGAAAGTCCGTCATTATGTCAGGCAGATCAAGTTTATTTCAAATCTTTGCCACGCCCCTTACCGCCCCCGCAAATTGTAAATAACTTTGGTCACCTACGAAAAAATTGATGTTTTAAGCGAATATCTCAGTAACTATAGCACTTAGGAGTATCGTTTTTGGTATACAGGTTGCTAGAGACAGCATAAATGCATTGTCATTAAAATTTTTGGATTGCCACCCCCCCGTTTTCCCACACGAATGAAATAATTTTCAAACTTCAATGTCATTTTTAAGGCATTTGCACTTATCGTACGGTATTGTAATTTCAAATTCGTTTGGAGACAAAGTATCACAAACTATCCTGAAAGTTGCATACAAATCGGACAATAAACAAAAGAGCTAGACACGTAAAAAAATTAACAATTTCACGCAAAGTCAATGCATGTGTGCAAGCGAGACAGAAGCATATAAACATGTGAGCGAACGTTTTCGCTGCTTGTGTATCGACAGCGCTGCTCGCGGACGATGCACGCACATGTATGCATACGATACGATAAATCATATATCGATATTCAATACGATAGTAATTATAATTGTGATATGATCTCGAATGCGATATTTGGTCATTATGTCCATATCTATAGCGTGTTTGAATTCAGTTGTTGATAATATCGATATATGATTTGATGTGATATTTTAATTAATATCGATATCGGCATTTTCTTGGCGATTTGCATCCCTATTAAAAACTGATGGTTTTGTTTCAAAGTGTTTTATTGCAAATACTATGAGTACGGGGTCTTTTACAGTCGGCTAGCTCGACTGTAGCCTTTCTTACTTGTTTTGCATATCGTCAATTTTTCGTCCAGATCCGTTGTTTCTGTAAATGCTTGTTCTAAGCAATTGTTTAAAAGATGACTGATGCATTAAAGCCTTATTTTGTTTTCTTATGCTTTTATAATGTTACTGCCCCTATCTGTTACAAATATGATCTCATCAATATTGTCAATATTATATTTTGAGAAGACACTTAATTATACCCGTTACTCGTAGAGTAAAAGGGTATATTGTATTCGTTGCAATGTATGTAACAGGGAGAAGGAGACATGGCAGACCCCATAAAGTATATATATTCTTGATCAGCATGACTAGCCGAGTCGATATAGCCATGTCCGTCTGTCCGTCTGTCCGTCCGTCCGTCTGTCCGTCTGTCCGTCTGTGTGAACAAAAGGATCTCAGAGACTATAAGAGCTAGAAAGGCCCGAGTGGTCGCAAACGAAAGATAAAATGCCCAAGCAGTACAAGTTTGCTTTTGTTTTTTGACACGCCCACTTTAGGGCGTTCTATGTGCATACAAAGGTAAAAACAGGTAAAAATAGCATCTTTTAGTATAGAAAACTTTTTTGTTAGCAATGCTATATAAACCAAATTGACACAGAAAGTACACGTCTAGGGAGTACATATACTGACCAAGTTTGATCCAAATCGGACAACTATATCGTATAGCTCCCATAGGGACAATCGGTAAAAAATACGCTCCAAATATGAATTTATATGAATAACTTTTGCGTTGGCCAATCAATCGAAGTGAAACTTACACAGAATATATCTTTCAATAATATAAACATATTGACTAAGTTTCATCCAAATCGGACGACTATATCGTATAGCTCCCATAGGGACAATCGGTCAAAAATACGCTCTAAATATGAATTTATGTTAATTACTTTTGCATTGGCCAAGCAATCGAAGGGAAACTTACACAGATTATATCTGTCAATAATATAAATATGTTGACCAAGTTTCATTCAAATCGGACGACTATATCGTATAGCTCCCATAGGGACGATCGGTCAAAAATACGCTGTAAATATGAATTTGTATGAAAATTTTTTGTACTATTATTAATATAATTAATAATATATTATATTCTTAATAATATAATTAAACTGAGTAACGGGTATCCTAAAGTCGCGAGGCGACTATAGCATTCTTTCTTGTTTCAAATTCGTTTGGAGACAAAGTATCACAAACTAACCTGAAAGTTGCATACTAATCGGACAATAAACAAAAGAGCTAGACACGTAACACAATTAATGCATGTGTGCAAGCAAGACAGAAGCATATAAACATGTGAGCGAACGTTTTCGCTGCTTGTGTAGCGACAGCACTGCTCACGGACGATCCACGCACATGTATGCATACGATACGATAAATCATATATCGATATTCAATATGTTAGTAATTATAATTGCGATATGATATCGAATGCGATATTTGGTCATTATGTCCATATCTATAGCATATTTGAATTCAGTTGTTGATAATATCGATATTTGATTTGATGTGATATTTTTATTAATATAGATATCGGCATTTTCTTGGCGATTTGCATCCCTATTACAAATTGATGGTTTTGTTTCAGTGTTTTATTGCAAATACTATGAGTACGGGGTCTTCTACAGTCGGCTAGCTGGACTGTAGCCTTTCTTACTTGTTTACACAACTTTTCCGAAAATTATGATATTCTACTATGTAGAGAATATCTAGAATCCTGTGAAGCAAAAATTGACTATAAACCAAAAACAGTTATTCGTAACGAGCATCTATTTCAACTGAGATATGATCGTGAGGATTCTGTCAAGGACAAGACTGCATTTCAATGCCTTGATCCGCCCCAAACAAATGACATAGCAGTAAATTACGCTATAAATAATGAGTTAAATGAAACATATCAATTCCGATTAGAACATCTGAACGATGAAGAAAAAACTAAACTAACCAAAATTCTTTTCGAGTTTAGTGACATTCAGTACAAAAAAAGTGAAAATTTGACTTTCACCAGTACAATTAAGCATGTCATCCAAACTAAACACGAAGACCCAATTCAAAGGCGTCCATACAAGTATGCGCAAACAATCGACGAAGAAGTCGACAAACAAATCAAAGAAATGATTGAACAAGGCATAATTCGCAAATCAAACTCGCCTTATTGCTCACCAATTTGGATTGTGCCAAAGAAACGTGATGCATCAGGTAAAGAAAAGTTCCGTATAGTTATTGACTATCGAAACTTAAACGAAATAACAATCGATGATAAATATCCAATTCCAGTCATGGATGACATACTAGACAAACTTGGAAAATGTCAGTATTTTACCACAATTGACCTCGCGAAAGGATTTCATCAGATACAAATGGACCCAAATAGTATACCAAAAACAGCTTTTTCAACTAAAAATGGGCATTACGAATATACTCGAATGCCTTTTGGATTAAAAAACGCCCCAGCAACATTTCAACGTTGTATGAACAATCTATTAGAAGATCTAATTTATAAAGATTGTTTAGTATACATGGATGATATAAAAGTGTATTCCACTTCATTGGAAGAACATCTATTATCATTAAAAAGGGTATTCGCTAAACTGCGTGAAGCCAATTTAAAATTACAATTAGACAAATGTGAATTCATGAAAAAAGAAACTGAATTCCTTGGACACATAATAACAACAGAAGGAATAAAAGCAAACCCAACAAAAATCTCTACAATACAAAATTTTCCAATACCAAAAACGCCCAAAGAAATAAAATCATTTTTAGGTCTTTGTGGTTATTATAGAAAATTCATTCCTAGCTTCGCACACGTTGTAAAGCCAATGACTTTAAAACTAAAGAAAGGTGCAAGTATAAATATCAATGAACCAAATTACATTTCGGCTTTTGAAAAATTAAAAGTACTTATATCGTCCGATCCAATATTAGTTTATCCGAATTTCGAAAAACCATTTTGTCTCACAACTGATGCCAGCAACACAGCTAATGGAGCTGTTCTGTCTCAAAATCAAAAAACAATTTGTTTCGCAAGTAGAACTTAAAATGAACATGAAATTAATTATTCTGCAATTGAATAAGAACTTTTAGCGATCGTTTGGGCAACAAAATATTTCCGATCTTATCTCTACGGTAGAAAATTCGAGATCCTCAGTGATCACAAACCACTTGTTTGGCTTAACAATATTAAAGAACCAAATATGAAATTACAACGCTGGAAAATAAAACTAAATGAATTTGATTATCACATTAAATATGTACCAGGTAAAGAGAACCATGTTGCAGATGCTTTATCCAGAATAAAAATTAAAGAAAACTTGTTAGGAGAAACCTGTGACGTCACAGCAGCAACAATCCATAGTGCTCAAGAAGACAATCAATATTACATTTCATTCACAGAAAGACCAATCAACTATTTTAAAAGACAAATAGAATTTGCAAAAAGTAACTCAAATAACGTTAACGTCACTAACTACTTTCATAAAACAAAAATTTTAATAATTTATGTCGAAATGACACACAATCATGCCAAAGAATTAATTAATGAATACTTATGTTCAAAGAAAAGCGTTATATACTTCAACAACGAAGCCGATTTTCTTACTTTCCAGAATGCTTTCGTTGAAATAATTAGTCCCAATAATATTACAAAAGTAATGAGATCAACTAAAAAACTAACAGACCTCCAAACATATGCCGAATTCAAAGAATAAATTATTAAGACACACCAAAAACTACTACATCCAGGAATAGAGAAAATGACATGTTTATTTAAAGAAAAGTATTATTATCCAGATTACCAGAATTTAATTCAAAACCTTATTAACGAATGCAAGGTTTGCAATGAAGCAAAAACAGAACATAGGAACACTAAATTAGCCTTCGAATTAACTCCAGAAATCCATAATCCCAGAGAAAAATATCTCATTGATTTTTATATGGTAGACAACAAACAATTTCTATCTTGTATAGACTTATATTCCAAATACGCAACTTTAATCGAACTAAACGGCCGAGATTGGTTAGAAGCTAAAAGAGCTCTTTTAAAAGTATTTTATGACATGGGAAAGCCAATTGAAATTAAAGCAGATAAAGACTCAGCCTTCTTGTGCTCCGAACTACAAATTTGGCTAAAATCAGAAGACGTAAATATAACCATCACAACTAGTAAAAACGGTATTTCAGACATAGAAAGATTTCATAAAACAGTAAATGAAAAAATGAGAATTGTCAATTCTGACACAAATCAAGAAGATAAACTAACTTGATTCGAAATAATACTTACACTTATAATCATAAAACCAAACATAATAAGACTGGTAGAACACCAGCAGACATTTTCATTAACGCAGGAACTCCCGAAAATGATGCACAGTTAAACAAGAAAAACAAGAAAGAAAAGTACAGTCGAGCACGCCCGACCGTAGAATACTCTCTGCAATTTATTCCCTATCATTTAGTAAAATCGGTATCCAATTATATCAATTGATACTTGCAATAAAACACGTTGAACCAAAAACATCTGATTGTATGTAAACACACACATATACATTTGACATTAAAAGTATGCACACACATATGTATGTGTGTATATGTTATACATACACAATTGCTCGGCACAGCCAGCATTCGCGGGCAGCGCTGCCGCTAGAAAGCAGCGAAAACGCTCGCTCACATGTTTGTATGTTTCTGTCTCGCTTGCACACATGCATTAACATTGCGTTCAATTATTAACTTTCTTACTTTGATAGCTCTTTTGTTTATAATCCAATTTATATGCAACTTTCAGGATAGTTTGATATACTTTGTCTTCAAACGAATGTGAAATAACAATACTGTACGATAAGAACATACGCCTTAAAATCGGCATTGAAGTTTGCAAATTATTTTATTTCTTGTGGGAAAAGGGGGCGTGGCAGTCCAAAATTTTTAATGACAATGCATTTATGCCGTCTCAAGGAACCTGTATACCAAAACTGGTGTCCCTAAGTGCCATAGTTATTGAGATATTCGCCTAAAACATCACTCTTTTACGAGGTGTGTTTAGTTTTTTGCTCATTGTGGGCGAATGGGGCGTGGCATCGAAAAAAAAAAGATTCTTGTATTGACTGACTTAATATCGAGTCGACAGAGACCAAATTCAAACTTGTAGCTCTTACCATTTCTGAAATCTGTTTGTTCATACGGACGGACAGACGGACAGACAGACTGACAGACGGACATGGCTATATCGACTCGGCTTGTGATGCTGATCAAGAATATATATACTTTATGGGGTCTGCCACGCCTCCTTCTGCCTGTTACATACTTTTTTTTTTGCACAAACCCAATATACTCTCTCTTGCAGAGAGTATAATAAAATAGAAAGACGTAATGAAAATAGACCCGAATTCGAAGTAAATACTAGATATAGGGAATCACCATTAGTAAGGTCTAAATCCACAAACCCATTTAAGCAAACAGGAAACATAACACAAATAGATGATAAACACTATGAAGAAGTAAACAGAGGTGAAAAAATTAAGCATTATAAATCAAAATATAAAAATAAACAAGAAAGAATGCTATAGTCGCCTCGCGACTTTAGGATACCCGTTACTCAGTTTAATTATATTATTAACAATATAATATATTATTAATAATATTAATAATATTACAATCGGTTAGGTAATCGACCCTATTGATTTTAATTCAGATGACTTGAGAAACGCAGAAAATTTTCATACAAAATCATATTTACAGCGTATTTTTGACCGATCGTCCCTATGGGAGCTATACGATATAGTCGTCCGATTTGGATGAAACTTAGTCAATATGTTTATATTATTGACAGATATATTCTGTGTAAGTTTCACTTCGATTGGTTGGCCAACGCAAAAGTTATTCATATAAATTCATATTTGGAGCGTATTTTTGACCGATTGTCCCTATGGGAGCTATATGATATAGTTGTCCGATTTGGATCAAACTTAGTCAATATGTTTATGTTATTGACAGATATATTCTGTGTAAGTTTCACTTCGATTGGTTGGCCAACGCAAAAGTTATTCATATAAATTCATATTTGGAGCGTATTTTTGACCGATTGTCCCTATGGGAGCTATATGATATAGTTGTCCGATTTGGATCAAACTTGGTCAGTATACGTAATCGTAGACGTAGACGTGTACTTTCTGTGTCAATTTGATTTAGATAGCATTACTAACAAAAAAGTTTTCTATACTAAAACATGCTATTTTTACCTGTTTTTACCTTTGTATGCACATAGAACGCCCTAAAGTGGGCGTGTCAAAAAACAAAAGCAAACTTGTACTGCTTGGGCATTTTATCTTTCGTTTGCGACCACTCGGGCCTTTCTAGCTCTTATAGTCTCTGAGATCCTTTTGTTCACACAGACGGACAGACGGACGGACGGACAGACGGACAGACGGACATGGCTATATCGACTCGGCTAGTCATGCTGATCAAGAATATATATACTTTACGGGGTCTGCCATGTCTCCTTCTCCCTGTTACATACAATATACCCTTTTACTCTACGAGTAACGGGTTTAAAAAGTAACTTATGAAAGTAAATACGATAATTGCAGATCAACCAATAACCCGAATCACGATGATAACTCCTCATAATTTAACAACTCTAATTATAACATTCATGCTACTTTACTTTATATGTCCAATAAAAGGTCAAAATTTGGAAATCAATCCAATTAATTGTAAAAAAGGATATCTTATGTTTCAAACAGGAACAATTAACTTACCCATAAAATACGAATATCACTATTTAACCATTAATATAACAAAAACTGAAGAAACTTATAATAACCTAATAAAACAAACAAAGGAATTTGAACAACTAACAAAAATTAAATACTTAATAGAAAAACTGGACCGAGAAATGAATGGTATAAGACTAGTAAAACGTAACAAAAGAGGACTTGTTAATTTCATGGGAACCTTTTATAAATATCTTTTCGGAACTTTACACCAAGAAGACAAAGAAGAATTGCAATCAAAAGTAGATAATCTTTCAGTAAATAGTGTTCAAGCTAATGAATTAAATGAAGTAATAAAAGCAGTTTATAGAGGAATAGAAGTAATGAACAGTTTAAGTATCACCCATGAGGTAGATCAAAGACTTGAATTATTAATTTTCAATTAACAAGAATTCACAGAATACATTGAAGACATTGAACTAGGAATGCAACTAACCAGGCTTGGTATATTCAACCCTAAATTATTAAAATATGACTCAATATCACATTTAAACGCTGAAAAAATAATAAATATTAAAACATCAACTTGGTTAAAGACAACTACTAACGAAATTTTAATCATTTCCCATATTCCACGTGAAATTATAAATACCCCACAGTTTGACATTATTCCTTACCCTGATCACAATAAAAACATTTTAACCTAAATTATACATGACAGTTATTACAAACAAAATAATAAAGCATTTACAGCAACTAATAAAGATTTAGTAATGAACAAATGTATAACTGGAATATTAAACCAAGAAAAAACAGAATGTAGATATTCAAAAATACATAAAAACTATGAAATTAAGTATGTAGAAAATTCCGAATATTATGTTTTTTTTTTTATTTATTTATTTTATTTATTTATTTTATTTATTTATTTTATTTATTTATTAACGCAGACTAAAAGCAGTCGGGAGTATTTAATTATATGATTACGTAAATAGATATAAAATTTAAATATAGATTATATTAAAAGTAATTATTAAAAATCTTAACTTTAAATTAAACTGAAATTAAACAAGTCAGAAAGGCTACAGTCGAGCGAGCCGACTGTAAAAGACCCCGTACTCATTATAGTGCGCGTTTTACCATACAAATAAGTAGTTTTCGAACGATTTGTCCTATGGGAGCTATAGGCTATAGTTGCCCGATCCGGACCAAACTTGGTGAGGATAGTTATAATGGTACCATACACTTAATGTGCTAGTTTGGTAACAGTCGCTCTGCTAAAACTTCATGCCTCGATACAAATCACCCATTTTCGACCGATTTGTCCTATGGGAGCTATAGGCTATAGTTGTCCGATCCGGACCAAACTTGGCGAGGATAGTTATAATGGTACCATACACATAATGTGTTAGTTTTGTTGCAATCGCTCAACTAAAACTTCATGTCTCCATACAAATCACCCATTGTCTACCGATTTGTCCAATGGGAGCTATAGGCTATAGTTGTCCCATCCGGACCAAACTTGGTGAGGATAGTTACAATGGTACCATACACATAATGTGCTAGTTTGGTTACAGTCGCTCTACTAAAACTTCATGCCTCCATACATATCACGAATTTTCGGCCGATTTGTCCTATGTGAGCTATAGGCTATAGTTGTCCGATCCATACCAAATTTAGTGAGGATAGTTATAATGGTACCATACATATGATGTGTAAATTTGGTCTCTCTAGCTCTAGTCGTTTTCAAGTTTTGGTGATGTGAAAATAGTTTTTTACAATTTGCGGGGGCGGTAAGGGGCGTGGCAAAGATTTGAAATAAACTTGATCTGCTCGCGAAGAAGACGGTCTTTTATTCCAAATTTGGTGGCTCTAGCTCTTGTAGTTTAAAAGATCTAGGTGATCATACAGACGGACGGATAGACGGACAGACAGACGGACATCTCTATATCGTCTCGGCTGTTGATGCTGATCAAGAATATATATACTTTATGGGGTCGGAAAAGCCTCCTTCTGCCTGTTACGCACATTTCGCTTCAGACAAACTTAATAGACCCCTATACTCTTTTTTAGAGTACGGGGTCTAAAAAGATAGTAATTAGACCATTAATCTGGGAATAACAAGAAAAGAATTTGATCCAAAATTTGTTGCAAGGGTTGGGAAAAACCCAGAAAACCCCAACCAGATCAATAAAAATATGCCAAAACTAACACGAAAGATCTCTGATTTAAGGGGAAGAATGAATGTTAAAGAACCCATTCTTACTGCACTTGGAAGTCAGAGATATAACGGAGTTGGCTGTAAAGAGAAGCTTTAAGATGGGAGAGAGAGAGAGAGATGTGTCAATCAATCTATACTTTTCATTATAATTAGCGCATAATACCCGAAAACGATTGTGCAAAGCGTAGTCAGTAGTGCATGTAGGAAGAGATAAGGGGATGTAGTACCTAGTGGTCCTGGTGGGAATATTAAATTTAAGGCGTTCTAAAAGAGATGGGGAGCCGATATCGCCGATTGTTAATTTATGGAGGAATATTACTCCAAGGACTCTTCTCCGATTAGTAAGGGATGGAAGATTCAGAAGCAAGAGTCTGTTAGTATAAGATGGAAGGCGAAGATTAGGGTCCCAATTAAGTCCACGAAGCGCGAAGAGTAAAAACTGCTTCTGCACGGACTCAATTAAAGCTTGACTATGAGCATGTTGAGGAGACCAGACACATGAAGAATACTCAAGAATGGGACGGACTAGGGATGTGTAAAGAAGTTTGGTGACAAATGGATCATTAAATTCCTTAGACCAGGGTTTAATAAATCCAAGAGTTCCCTTAGCTTTATTAACTATAGTGGAAATATGAGGTGTTAAACTTAATTTATTATCAAAAAGAACACCGAGGTCAACGACTGACAATATACGTTTTAGAGGTATATTGTCAATGTGATAGTTGGCTAAGTAAGGAGTCACCCTGTTAAATGTCATAAACAGGCATTTAGAAAAATTTAGGTTCAAGTGATTAGTTATGCACCATCATCTTGAAGAAGCATATGATCTGGGGGATCCTTATAAGACAATAATAATTTCACGTCATCGGCATACATAAGTGTACGACAATGGGCTAGTGAAGAAGGAAGGTCATTTATAAAGAGATTAAAAAATAGGGGGCCTAGGTGACTACCCTGGGGAACTCCAGAAGTAACGAAGACATATGGATATGGCTGATCTAAGGATAACCCTTTGGGTCGGTGGGAAGGTGGGAAGCCTAAAATGCTTAGTTTATGCATAAGAAGGTTATGATTTACAGAGTCAAACGCTTTACTGAAATCAGTATAGGTGACATCAGTTTGCATTCTATTAAGGAATTCCTCATTTACAACAGAGGTAAATTACAATAAATTGGTCGAAGTCGACCGACTCTTAACAAAACCGTGTTGGGCAGGGGAGATAATTGACTTGCAGAGGTGTTGCAAAGTCGAAGTAATTATCTTTTCGAAGAGCTTAGAGATTGCGGACATCTTCGCAATTCCCCTGTAGTTGGATATATCCGACTTGCAACCTTTTTTATGCAGAGGGATAATGTAAGATTCTTTCCAAAAGGAAAGAAAGACAGAGGATTCCAAAGAGAGGTTAAAAAGAATTGGAAGATGTTTAATTATAGAAGAACATCACTCCTTAAGCACGCAACTAGGAATATTGTCAGGCCCAGGAAAGAAGGAAGATTTATCTTGTTAATGGATGAGAGCAGGCAACTATCAGAAATATAAGGGAAAAAAACCCAATTATAGGATGGGAGTTTAAAGGGGTAAAAGAAGTTAGTAGGCAGACTAGGGGAATACGTAGATTGAAAAAAGTTAGCAAAGAGATCGGAAGCAGCCGAGTCCTCACTTACTTTAGTGGTATTAAAGAAAAAGGAAAAGGGTAAAGTAGAAGATTTGCGTTTAGAGTTAACGAAGTTATAGAATTGTTTACGATCGCGCGCAAATTGATTCTTGAAACGAACGAGATAATTTTCACAGCATTAAGAATTAAGAAGGATAAAGGCTGCTTTTGATTTAGAATAATTTAAAAAGTCTAAGCTAGAACCTGTCTGCTTAAACTTTTTAAAATATTTTGATTTTTTATTTTTTAAGTTAGATAGTCTTGGTGAGAACCAAGGAGATTTATGTGAAACGGACTTTACAACACTATATGGAATACAGACATCAAAGATTGAATTTAGTATGTTGTAAAAATACTCGACAGCTATGTTAATATCATTCGTGCTGTATAGTATAGACCAGTCAGTAGCAAAAATCAGTTAGTTTAGCAAAGAAAAATTTTCTTTGCGAAAGCAACGGCACGACTTGGAAGAGGATGAAGGAGGTGAACGGATTAAGTTAGGGATAGACAGGGAAAGTTCAAGAGTAGGATGAAAAGAATCTTCAGGAGCAACTACAGGAGAAGATCTAGTGACAATGGCACTGGATGAATCATTAACGAAGATAAGATCCAGCATCCGGTTTAGACGATTAGATACGTGATTGATTTGAAAAAAAGGAAGATCAATCAAACTATCTAAAAAGTCATTATTGGGTGTGGGTATGTAGTCAAACGGCAACAATTTCAATTTCGTCCAGTGATGAAATATCTATTAATTCAGCATTAAGGGAGGATTTTACTGAAATAAGAACTCCACCACCGCGTCGATTAAGACGATCGCGCCTGAAAATGTTATAATGAGATGACATTATTTCATTATCAGATATGCTAGAATTCAGCCAAGTCTCTGAAAATGCAATAATGTCAGAATCAAAAGATAAACTATTTTTATGCAACTGTTTTAACTTAGACCCAAGACCCCTAACATTCTGATACTGAATGAAAAGTTGGTCAGAACCTAGTTTTTTGAAGTTATAACTGGGGCCGCTTGAGTCGAACCACTAGTCGGAAGGATGACTGGAGTCGAACGAGTTCTATTTTTCTGTTTGAACTCATGTACAATCATATGTGGGGGCCAGAACTTTGGATCACATATGATAGGAAATATGTCAGGGGCACACTAATCTTAAATGATGAAATTTCTCTTGGCTCAGAGAAATTGAATTTGGAATTGAAACGATACCTGGAGTTTTGGTAGCGATGAAAGCTGCAATAGACTCAATATTCGTATATGCAGATTTCGAGATATAAATATCTGCTTACGTGGAGCCACGACAGCAAGCAGGGGAGGCGGAACTGCTATGGAAGTAGCAACGGGGTGACTATTACGTCGACTTGGAGGGCTTTTGGTGTTTTTACTTGTAACAATTGAGTTGTTTACAGGTAACACCGAATTATTAGTGGGTGAAGGGGGAGCTGCGGGGGCGGCAACAGAGCGACTGTTACGCCGAATAGGGGGACTCTTCGAGTTATTACTCGTAGCCACTGCACCATTAACACCCACAGATTTAATTTCTGGTGATGGGGCGACTACGGGGGGGCAGGCATAGTCGGTGAAGTAAAGTTGCCTGAGGGCCGGTCGGGTACTGGAGAAGAAGTGGGAGGAATGGATGAATTGGGAGGTAAGGAGTTACAGGGAGAAGGAGAAAAAGACAAAAGGGGAGGCCCACTATGCAACGGTGATGTAATGAGAGAACCAGGCGGAAGAGGTAATGAAAGATGTTGAAAAGAGTTCAACATCTTGTCAGGCGGAGTCTCGAATTTATAGTCACTAAGCAAGTCAGCACTAATATCAAAATCAGTACTAAGTTGCTTAGCGAGTGAGCGCAGTTTAAGGAATTGTTTTTTCACAGTATTGTACATACGTGAAAAATCGCATTGCAACTCAATACATACTGGGCATGACCATTTCAATCCACCACTACCTAATTTGGCAGAGGAAATGAATTTTTCCAATTCACGCCCAGTGAGACCTGCTCATTTAATGTGCATAATATTATCGCACAGCCAACAGTGCACATAATTTGGTTGGTCACTGTCCCGAGATGGGCCATATGAGCAATTTTTCTTACAGCAGGCCATTTCACTCAATGTACTTTAAAACAATTTGGAGTTAAAGCGATATGAATATGAGTGAAAAGTTTGCTTTGATTTATACAAATATGTTCGAAAGCAGAAAACGAAAAAAAGTGCAAAAACAAAATATTAACGAAATAGCTTAACAACAAAGGCAATGCGTGGACGCAAGCGCAAAAGAGAATTGAGTGCAAGCGAGCGACACATACACGTATTATTGCTCAGCTGAGCAACGTGAAGGGGGCAAAGGTCACAGCAAAAACGGGCACAAACAAAAACACAGCTGAGACGCTGTATTAATAAAAATGATTGTTATATTGCTAAAATGCACACCTAAACCAACTTTGCACAAAGCAGATTTAGGGTTACACTTAGTTAAAATTTACAGATGAATAAAATTCAATTAAAGTTCACAAATTAAAGGAAAAATAATAAAATAAACGGAGCGATGTAAAAACACGACCGGCACAGTTGATAATCTCTCTCTCTCTTTCTGTTAACATGGAACTTACCTAAAACTGTATTAAATCAAAATTGTATCAATAGAGAAATAATTATTAAAGGAAATAATGTGATAAAAGCCCTAAATTGTTCAATCCAATTAGATGAAATATTAATAACCAATACTATGTTAGATTACACGCAAATAATTTACATAAATAATAATGTAACTAAATTAGAACCATTTTCATATGTAAAAACTAAAGAAATTATCTTACAGCAAACAAAATTGCATAACACGTTCCAAATTATTACTATAACCACTTTAATAATTATTTTAATCGCATTAATTATGTACATTATCTTTAAATATAAAAATATTCCAAGAAAATTTATTGTTAATTATAAAATTCAAAAAGAATCAACCCCAAACATACAATCAAATATTGAAAATGATATTGAACTAAATTAAAACAAAAACAAGAAAGAAAGGTTATCTTCGGCTCGCCAAAGATTAAATACCCTTGCAGTCATGCATGTTGCGTTCATTGGATTCAGTTACCAGTGGTTCCTATGGATGCTGTATGATATAATAGTCCGATTTAGATGAGATTTGGTCAGTATATAGGGAATAATAGCAAAGGAGTAGTGCGTGAATTTAGCTGAAATCGCTTAATAGACTTTACAGATTTTCATACCATGCCTTTAAACTGATTGTTCCTATGGCAGCTATATGATATAGTAGTTCGATCCGAATGAAATTTGGTCAACAGCTAGGGAATGATAGCAAATGTTTATGGCGTGAGTTTGGTTGAAATCGCTCAATCGACACTGAATATTTTCATACTAGGCATTTTCATCATTATTCACTGATTGTTCCTATGGAAGCTATATGATATAGTAGTCCGAATTGGATGAAATTTGGTCAGCATATAGGGAATGATAGCTTATGCGTACTGCGTGAATTTGGTTGAAATCGATCAATAGACATTAAAAATTTTCATACTAAGCCTTTGAACCGATTGTTCCTATGGCAGCTATATGATATAGTGGTTCGATCCGAATGAAATTTGGTCAACAGCTGGAGAATGATGGCAAATGTTTATGGCGTGAGTTTGGTTGAAATTGCTCAATCGACACTGAAAATTTTCATACTAGGCATTTTCATCATTTTCAACCGATTGTTCCTATGGCAGCTATATGATATAGTGGTCCGATTCGGATGAAATTTGGTTTGCACATGGGATTTGGTACTAAATGCATATAGGCTTAATTTGGTTGAAATAGCTCAAAAAAATTTTTTTGCAACCGATTGTTCCTATGGGAGCTATATGATATAGTCATCCGATCCGGCCGATTTTAACAAATGATCTGCCTGCAGAGAGAATACACATCTGTACCAAGTTTTATCAAGATAGCTTTAAAACTGAGAGACTAGTTCGCATAGAAACAGACGGACAGACGGACAGACAGACGGACATGGCTATATCGACTCGCCTGTTGATGCTGATCAAGAATATATATACTTTATGGGGTCGGAAATGCCTCCTTCAATGCGTTACAAACTTCGTGACAAAATTAATAAACCCTCTGCAAGGGTATAAAAACCGATGAAATTGTAACAGACCCAACACTATACCCTAAATTATCCGCCTGAGGACAGGCTCATTTCTTAAGGATGGGGAAGTGACATATGTAGACACATATGTACCCATACATTACACCTAGCACCCACTTTTCATTTTTTTACACATTCCTCTCCCACAGATTTAAACCAAACATTATGAAATAATCAAATGGTGACAATAACAATTCTGGCTTCCCACGAACTTATATCATAAACAATTCGCCAGAATCGCTATTCCCACCATTGGGGTTGAAACTGCTGACGTTGCACAAATCATTGCCGACAGAATTCTCTTAAAGCTCAATCTCTTCAAGATCGAGATCCCCCTTTATTTACATAAGAGTCAAAAACTTCAAAAGTCTAAAGTCCAATCAATAAAAGCTCAAAGCCGAGGTTTGCTAAACGTCTTCAGAACATAGCATAAGTACGTCTAGATTTGTATCTGTACTCCATAGTATCGTGTTGTGAAATAAAATTATATTTTTTTAAAATAACCGATCTTCGAACTACCTTATTATAAATATATATATATAAATACCCATACCCATTGGTATTTTTAATATATATATACCCATGGGTATGGGTAATATAATATAATATATATATATATATATATATATATGTAGGCGGCCGCAAAATTGACCCCCTTATATTATCATTTTTAGACCCCGTACTCTAAACAAGAAAGAAAAGTTCAGTCGAGCACGCCCGACCGTAGAATACTCTCTGCAATTTATTCCCGATCATTTAATAAAATCGGTATTCGGGTATATCAATTGAAAGTACTTGCAATAAAACACGTTGAAACAAAAACATCTGATTGTATGTAAACACACGCATACACACTTAACATTATATGTATGCACGCACATATGTATGTGTGTATATGTAATACATACACAATTGGTTGGCACGGCCAGCATTCGCGGGCAGCGCTGCCGCTAAGCTACGCAAGCAGCGAAAACGTTCGCTCACATGTTTGTATGTTTCTATCTCGCTTGCACACATGCAGTAACATGACCTTTAATTATAAACTTTTTACGTGTCAAACTCTTTTGTTTATTGTCCGATTTATATGCAACTTTCAGAATAGTTTGATATATTATATATATATAAATATATATATAAATGATTTTCAAATTACAATACTGTACGATAAGAACATATGCCTTAAAATCGGCATTAAAGTTTAAAAATTACTTTATTTCTTGTGAGAAAAGGGGGAGTGGCAGTTAAAAAATTTTAATGTCATTATACTTATGCCTTCATTAGGAACTTGCATACCAAAATTGGTGTTCCTAAGTGCCATAGTTACTGAGATATTCGCCTAAAACATAAATTTTTTTGCGAGGTGTGTTTAGTTTTTTGCTTACTGTGGGCGAACGGGGCGTGCCATCGAAAAAAAATGGTTCTTGCATTGACTGACTTAATATCGAGTCGATACTGAACAAATTCAAAATTGTAGCTTTTGCCATCGCTAAAATCTATTTGTTCATACGGACAGACAGACGGACAGACGGGGCTATATGGACTCGGCTTGTGATGCTGATCAAGAATATATATACTCTTTTTTCACAAACCCAATATACTCTCTCTTGCAGAGAGTTTAAAAAAGAGAAGAGGGGTCGATTAGGTTTGCCTGTAGCGAAATGTGCGTAACAGGTAGAAGGAGGAGTGACCGACCCCATAAAGTAAATATATTCTTGATCAGCATCAACAGCCGAGACGATGTAGCGATGTCCGTCTGTCCGTCCGTCCGTCTGTATGAACACCTGGAATTTTTAAACTACAAAAGCTAGAACCACCAAATTTGGAATGAAAGTCCGTCTGCTTCGCGAGCAGATCAAGTTTATTTCAAATCTTTGTAAAAATCTATGGTCACCTAGGAAAAAATTGATGTTTTAAGCAAATATCTCAGTAACTATATTACTTAGGAGTACCATTTTTTTGGTATACAGGTTGCTAGAGACAGCTTAAATGCATTTTTTCACAAGAATGAAATAATTTTCAAACTTGAATGCCATTTTTAAGGCATATGCACTTATCGCACGGTATTGTAATTTCAAATTCGTTTGGAGACAAAGTATCACAAATTATCCTGAAAGTTGCATACAAATCGGACAATAAACAAAAGAGACGCGTTACAAAGTTAACAGTTGCACCCAATGTCAATGCATGTGTGCAAGCAAGACAGAAGCATACAAACATGTGAGCGAACGTTATCGCTGCTTGTGTAGCGACAGCGCTGCTCGCGGACGATCCACGCACATGTATGCATACGATACGATAAATCATATATCGATATTCAATACAATAGTAATTATAATTGCGATATGATATCGAATGCGATATTTGGTCATTATGTCTATATCTATAGCGATATACCGTATTTGAATTCAGTTGTTGATAATATCGATATTTGATTTGATGTGATATTTTAATAAATATCGATATCGAAATAAAAGAGCAACTGTAATAAGTTTGTTACTATTGTTTGAGTTTATTGTAATGAAAATTGTTTCAATTTAGTTTGAGATTATTTGGAGCGTCTGCTCCATTGTGATACTTTATTACGAATGAATGTTAGATGTTCATGTTGGGTTATGCTATACCGAAAACATCCATTGCTAATATCTAAGTGTTTATATTTATATGTATGTGATTATATGCTGAAGGCATCCATATGTTATATATAGTTTGACCGCTTGATCTGCTAAGTGCATGCTTAGCATTCCCACGTTCGGCGATCGGTTTGTATATAAGTGACGGATCGTATTGCCTGTGCGCTGGAATGTTTATATAATTCTAGGCGGTCTCTCAATGTACTTAGGGCATTTGTATATTTGTATTTATTATGACAAATGAATGAACGGATTATTATACCCTTAAATATTGTAATTATGGCAGGGTAGATATGCTACACCTCCCTTATTGAAGAAATGACGTAATACATGTAGTCATTTAGATAATAAAAAAAAATTTTTTTTTTCATTTTATTTTTTAAGTTTATATAAATGTATAAAATATATAAGGTGTTAAGTGAAATTGGTTTAAAATCTGTTATCTTTATTAGAACCGTACTCTAAAAAAGAGTATAGGGGTCTATTAAGTTTGTCTGAAGCGAAATGCGCGTAACAGGCAGAAGGAGGCTTTTCCGACCCCATAAAGTATATATATTCTTGATCAGCATCAACAGCCGAGACGATATAGCGATGTCCGTTTGTCCGTCTGTCTGTCTGTCCGTCCGTCTGTATGATCACCTAGATCTTTTAAACTACAAGTGATAGAGCCACCAAATTTGGAATGAAATCTGCTTCGCGAGCAGATCAAGTTTATTTCAAATCTTTGCCACGCCCCTTACCGCCCCCGCAAATTGTAAAAAACTATTTTCACATCACAATAGCTTGAAAACGACTAGAGCTAGGGAGACCAAATTAACACATTATGTGTATGGTACCTATCTTACTATCCTCATTTAAATTTCTATTTAAATTTAATTTCAAATTGTAAAACACGGCTTATTAGACCCCGTACTCTAAAAAAGAGTATAGGGGTCTATTAAGTTTGTCTGAAGTGAAATGTGCGTAACAGGCAGAAGGAGGCTTTTCCGACCCCATAAAGTATATATATTCTTGATCAGCATCAACAGCCGAGACGATATAGCGATGTCCGTTTGTCCGTCTGTCTGTCTGTCCGTCTGTCCGTCCGTCTGTATGATCTCCTAGATCTTTTAAACTACAAGTGATAGAGCCACCAAATTTGGAATGAAATCTGCTTCGCGAGCAGATCAAGTTTATTTCAAATCTTTTCCATGCCCCTTACCGCCCCCGCAAATTGTAAAAAACTATTTTCACATCACCATAGCTTGAAAATGACTAGAGCTAGGGAGACCACATTTACACATTATGTGTATGGTACCTATCTTACTATCCTGATTTAAATTTCTATTTAAATTTAATTTCAAATTGTAAAACACGGCTTATTAGACCCCGTACTCTAAAAAAGAGTATAGGGGTCTTTTAAGTTTGTCTGAAGCGAAATGTGCGTAACAGGCAAAGGAGGCTTTTCCGACCCCATAAAGTATATATATTCTTGATCAGTATCAACAGCCGAGACGATATAGCAATGTCCGTCTGTCCGTCCGTCTGTATGATCACCTAGATCTTTTAAACTACAAGAGCTAGAGCCACCAAATTTGGAATGAAAGTCCGTCTGCTTCGCGAGCAGATCAAGCTTATTTCAAATCTTTGCCACGCGCCTTACCGCCCCAGCAAATTGCAAAAAACAATTTTCACATCACCATAACTTGAAAACTACTGGAGCTAGAGAGACCAAATTCACACATTATGTGTATGGTACCAATATAACTACCCTCACCAAGTTTGATCTGGATCGGACAACTATAGCCTATAGCTCCCATAGGACAAATCGGTCAAAAATAAAAAATTTGTATGAAGACACGTAATGTTAGTTGAGCGATCGCAACCAAACTTACAGAGAATGTGTGAATAATTATTAAAAATATCCCCACCAAATTTGGTCCAAATCGGACAACAACAACATATAAAACAAATTAATCAAAAATGCTGAATTTTATGTTCAAATTGTTTGTTTACACTGCTTGCAATAGAAAAGTCTACGTTTAACTACACAAACTGCAGCAAGCAGTGCAGTGTGTTATATAAACAATTATTGCATGTGAATGAAAATAATCCAACTGAATTATCAGCAGAGCGTTTGAGTCCAGTTAAAGTTAAACACAAATTTTTTTTAATTTTAACACAAATTGTAAACCTATTTTTAGACCCCGTACTCTAAAAAAGAGTAGAGGGGTCTATTAAGTTTGTCTGAAGCGAAATGTGCGTAACAGGCAGAAGGAGGCGTGGCCGACCCCATAAAGTATATATATTCTTGATCAGCATCAACAGCCGAGTCGATATAGCGATGTCCGTCTGTCCGTCTGTCTGTCTGTCTGTCCGTCCGTATGAACACCTGGATCTTCTAAACTACAAGAGCTAGAGCAGCCAAATTTGGAATGAAAGTCCGTCTATATGTCAGGCAGGTTAAGTTTATTTCAAATTTTTGCCACGCCCCCTACCGCCCCCGCAAATTGTAAAAAACTATTTTCACATGACCATAACTTGAAAACGACTAGAGCTAGAGAGACCAAATTTACACATTATGTGTATGTTACCAATTTAACTATCCTCACCAAGTTTGATCCGGATCGGACAACTATAGCCTATAGCTCCCATAGGACAAACCGGTCAAAAATAAAAAATTTGTATGAAGACATGTAGTGTTGCTTGAGCGATCGCAACCAAACTCACAGAGGATGTGTGTATTATTATTAAAAATATCCTCACCAAATTTGGTCCAAGTCGGACAACAACAACATATAAAACAAATTAATCAAAAATGCTGAGTTTTATGAATAAATTGTTTGTTTACACTTGCTTGCAATAAAAGTTTTAACTCTACGTTTAGCTACTGCATCTTCAATAAGGAGCGTAGTCTAGGTAGTAGAGATGCGCGCTTCGTACGTGTTTGTTAGACAGGGATCCCGGGTTCGAATCCAGTCAGTAAAATATGCTATTTGTTTACTTTTTAAATTTTAATTATTTACATAAACTTCAAAGTGGAGTGTGGTCTAAGTAGTAAAGATGCCTGTTCTAATTCTTCGCACTTGTATGTTAGCCCGGGATCATGTGTTCGAGCGCCGTCAGGGACGTTTTATTAATTTTTGTTATATAACAAAATAACAAAAAAAAATATTATATGTAAATGCAGATAGTCGAGCGCTTTTAAGAGAGGGGCGTGGTGCAGCTGTTAGGGCTCTGACGCGTGTGTGTGAAGTCCGAGGTTCGATTCCCGTCAGTGAATTATTTTAATTATAGTTTTTTTTTTATTTCAATTTAAATTTAAAATAATAATTTAGAATTGTAAAATAATAATTTCAAATTGTAAGACATGGCTTATTTTTAAAATAAGCCAAGTAAGGAAATTGTGCATTTAATTGTGTATATATTTACATACATTTGTATATAAATATGTATGTATATAAAATGTGAATCACTCCACTTTTCTTCTTTTTCGTATGGAAAATGCGCACTTCTGTGAGTACGGGGTCTTTTACAGTCGGCTCGCTCGACTGTAGCCTTTCTTACTTGTTTTAAATAATAATAACGTTTATTTGTATTTAAAATGTATTTGCGTAACATGGTATGCTATAAAAAAAGTAATACGAAAGTTCAAAACAATTCAGTTAACTCCCTTGCACGTACATACATTTATTAATATGTATCTATTAGAGGTGGGCACGGGCCGGGTTTTCATCGGGTACCCGTGGGCACCCGCGGTTACCCGTGGGTATGGGCTGAAAAATCGAATTTCGGGCGGGTACGGGCGATTGCGGATTAGACTTGCTTAATCCGTTTTACTCGAAAAAATTAGAAATTAGATTTTTGGAAGGAGGCATCGGAACTTGCAAGTGGTGGCTCTACGATAAGCGAGCGAGTGTTTTCCTCTTCTTGAAAAATTTTCAATGAAAGGCGGACAAAGCTATCAAGCGCAAATCTGGATATGCTCCTGTTTTTATATAAAAATGTGAAATATTGTAAAAATATTTTTGTAATTTTTAAGATATAAAATTTTGTAATTTTTAAGAAAAAAAATTTGTCATTTTGAAGAAAAAAGTTCAAAAAATTTTTTTTAACTATTGTTTAAGGCGGGTTGGGTGCGGGTATGAAAACTTTTTGGCTTTCGGGTACCGGTAAAATTTTGAACTTTTGACCGTGGGCGGATCGGGCCGGGTGCAAAAAAGTCGGCCCGTGCCCATCTCTATCTATCTATATACATTCATACATACATACATACATATTTTTGCTTATGCTTTGCACTTGTTCAAGGGCGATCGTGTATTTAAACTGCTTATTAAGCAGTGCTTAACGTAGTTCAATTGAAGTAAGTTGTTCGGCATTTAGCGCTCATTGGTACTTGTTCCGAACTGATTTTGGCACGCGCCAAAAATAAATTCTGTTACTATACAGATTCATGCAATGCTACTGAACGCAGATTTTGTTTTAATTTTTACCATTTTAAATGAAAGATTTCAATTCTAATACATATTTATTTGTATATTTGTTGTCTCAATCCGCTAATATTAATTTTTGTTATATTAAATGTCAATGAGAATAATCAACGCTATTTGGAAGCTTGGCTCAATTGGTATGGTTACGGTTCGTTCTTTGCAAATCGGTATGGATCGCTGGTTCGAGTCCAGTCAAAGTTAATTATATATAAATTTTTAGACCCCGTACTCTAAAAATGAGTAGAGGGGTCTATTAAGTTTGTCTGATGCGAAATGTGCGTAACAGGCAGAAGGAGGCTTTTCCGACCCCATAAAGTATATATATTTTTGATCAGCATCAACAGCCGAGACGATATAGCAATGTCCGTCTGTCCGTCTGTCCGTCCGTCCGTCCGTCTGTATGAACACCTGGATCTTCTAAACTATAAGAGCTAGAGCCACCAAATTTGGAATGAAAGTCCGTCTGCTTCGCGAGCAGATCAAGTTTATTTCAAATCTTTGCCACGCCCCCTAGCGCCCCCGCAAATTGTAAAAAACAATTTTCACATCACCATAACTTGAAAACGAAAAGAGCTAGAGGGACCACTATAACTATCCTCACCAAGTTTGGTCCGGATCGGACAACTATAGCCTATAGCTCCCATAGGACAAATCGGTCGAAAATGGGTGATTTGTATGGAGACATGAAGTTTTAGTTGAGCGATTGCAACCAAACTAACATATTATGTGTATGGTACCATTATAACTATCCTCACCAAGTTTGGTCCGGATCGGACAACAATACCCTATAGCTCCCATAGGACAAATCGGTCGAAAATGGGTGATTTGTATGGAGACATGAAGTTTTAGTTCAGCGATTGCAACCAAACCAACACATTATGTGTATGATGCCATTGTTACTGTTCTCACCAGGTTTGGTCAGGATTGGACAACTATAGTCTATAGCTAGCATAGGACTAATCGGTCGAAGATTGTTAATTTGTATGTAAAAACGAGCACTAGAAGGAGTACGGGGTCTTTTACAGTCGGCTCGCTCGACTGTAGCCTTTCTTACTTGTTCATTATTACTTCAAGTCTTAATATTATTAAAAGAAAAAAAACAAGAAAGACAGGTTATTTTCGGCTCGCCGAAGATTAAATACCCTTGCAGTCATGCATGCTGCGTTCATTGGATTCTGTTCCCAGTGGTTCCAATGGATGCTGTATGATATAAATGTCTGATTTAGATGAGATTTGGTCAGTATATAGGGAATAATAGCAAAGGAGTAGTGCGTGAATTTAGCTGAAATCGCTTAATAGACTTTACAAATTTTCATAATAAGCTTTTGAACCGATTGTTCCTATGGCAGCTATATGATATAGTGGTTCGATCCAAATGAAATTTGGTCAACAGCTGGGGAATGATAGCAAATGTTTATGGCGTGAGTTTGGTTGAAATCGCTCAATCGACACTGAAAATTTTCATACTAAGCATTTTCATCATTATCAACTGATTGTTCCTATCGAAGCTATATGATATAGTGGTCCGATTCGGATGAAATTTGGTTTGCACATGGAATTTGGTACTAAATGCATATAGGCTTAATTTGGTTGAAACAGCTTCAAAAAAAATTTTTTTTCAACCGATTGTTCCTAAGGGAAAGCCTCCTTCTGCCTGTTATGCACATTTCGCTTCAGTTAAACTTAATAGACCCCTATACTATTTTTAGACCCCGTACTCTAAAAAAGAGTATAGGGCAGAAGGAGGCTTGGCCGACCCCATAAAATATATATATTCTTGATCAGCATCAACAGCCGAGACGATATAGCGATGTCCGTCTGTCTGTCTGTCCGTCCGTCCGTCTGTATGAACACCTGGGTCTTCTAAACTACAAGAGCTAGAGCCACCAAATTTGGAATGAAAGTCCGTCTGCTTCGCGAGCAGATCAAGTTTATTTCAAATTTTTGCCACGCACCCTACCGCCCCCGCAAATTGTTAAAAACTTTTTTCACATCACCATAACTTAAATACGATTCGAGCTAGAGAGATCAAATTCACACATTATGTGTATGGTACCACTATAACTATCCTCACCACGTTTGATCCGGATCGGACAACTATATCCTATAGCTCCCATAGGACAAATCGGTCGAAAATTGGTGATTTATATGGAGTCATGAAGTTTTAGTTGAGCGATTGCAACCAAACTAACACATTGTGTGTATGGTACCATTATAACTACCCTCACCAAGTTTGGTCCGGATCGGACAACTGTAGTCTATAGCTCCCATAGGACAAATCGGTCGAAAATAGGTGATTTGTATGGAAAAACGCGCACTAGAAGGAATACGGGGTCTTTTACAGTCGGCTCGCTCGACTGTAGCCTTTCTTACTTGTTCATTATTACTTCAAGTCTTAATATTATTAAAAGAAAAAAACAAGAAAGAAAGGTTATCTTTGGCACGCCGAAGATTAAATACCCTTGCAGTCATGCATGTTGCGTTCATTGGATTCAGTTACCAGTGGTTCCTATGGATGCTGTATGATATAAATGTCTGATTTAGATGAGATTTGGTCAGTATAAAGGGAATAATAGCAAAGGAATAGTGCGTGAAATTAGCTGAAATCGCTTAATAGACTATACAAATTTTCATACTAAGCCTTTGAACCGATTGTTCCTATGGCAGCTATATGATATAGTGGTTCGATCCGGATCAAACGTGGTGAGGATAGTTATAGTGGTACCATACACAACAGCTGGGGAATGATAACAAATGTTTATGGCGTGAGTTTGGTTGAAATCGCTTAATCGACACTGAAAATTTTCATACTAAGCATTTTCATCATTATCAACCGATTGTTCTTATGGCAGCTATATGATATAGTAGTCCGAATTGGAGGACATTTGGTCAGCATATAGGGAATGATAGCTTATGCGTACTGCGTGAATTTGGTTCAAATCGTTCAATAGACATTAAAAATTTTCATACTAAGGCTTTGAACCGATTGTTCCTATCACAGCTATATGATGTAGTGGTTCGATCCGAATGATATTTGGTCAACAGCTAGGAAATGATGGCAAATGTTTATGGCGTGAGTTTGGTTGAAATTGCTCAGTTGACACTGAAAATTTTCACACTAGGCATTTTTATCATTTTCAACCGATTGTTCCTATGGCAGCTATATGATATAGTGGTCCGATTCGGATGAAATTTGGTTTGCACATGGGATTTGGTACTAAATGCATATAGCCTTAATTTGGTTGAAACAGCTCAAAAAAAATTTTTTTTAACCGATTGTTTCTATGGGAGCTATATGATATAGTCATCCGATCCGGCCGATTTTAACAAATGATCTGCCTGCAGAGAGAATACACATCTGTACCAAGTTTCATCAAGATAGCTTTAAAACTGAGAGACTAGTTCGCATAGAAACAGACGGACAGACAGACGGACATGGCTATATCGACTCGCCTGTTGATGCTGATCAAGAATATATATACTTTATGATAGAGAGAGAATACACATCTGTACCAAGTTTCATCAAGATAGCTTTAAAACTGAGAGACTAGTTCGCATAGAAACAGACGGACAGACAGACGGACATGGCTATATCGACTCGCCTGTTGATGCTGATCAAGAATATATATACTTTATGATAGAGAGAGAATACACATCTGTACCAATTTCATCAAGATAGCTTTAAAACTGAGAGACTAGTTCGCATAGAAACAGACGGACAGACGGACAGACAGACGGACATGGCTATATCGACTCGCCTGTTGATGCTGATCAAGAATATATATACTTTATGGGGTCGGAGATGCCAACTTCGTGACAAAATTTATATGCCCTCTGCAAGGGTATAAAATCAATTTACAATATCTCGGCTTCATAGATAATGTAACATTATGAAATATAATTAAGTTATTGTATAATTTTATTTGATTGTTTTCTTTATAATATTTAATTCATTAAGTGGTGTGCATGCGAATGTATGTGCAAAAATCTTAAGAAACAGTCAACTATTTATCTCTTCATTCAAATTTGGTTACAATTTAATTTTTCTAACATTAGAGTGCATATAGATTTGTGCACCTAAGTGTACACACGTTTGAGATAAGCATAACGTTTTCTTATCTTCTCATATTCTCTTTTATGCTTTGTGCGTTAGGCTAACAGCTGATCTGTAACAATCTGTATAATTTTATAATTCTTACTACCGCCGAATATATACATAAACATATAAATATATTTTTTTTTTATAAAGTAATAGTTATATATATATGTACATATTAATTTTTAAACAATTTTTTTTTCATTTTACGGTTTGTTATATGACTTTGAGGCATTCAAAATTTCAAAAACAGAATAACATTTTGCCAATTTATATACATCAATAGGTATGTTTTAAAAGAACTGAGTACTCCCGCGCTGGAAAGCTTTCCATCGTTGTAGGGTATAGATGTTGTATGTATGTTTGCATGTATGTGCTTTAAGGTTGTTAAAGAGTTTTATATATATTTGCAATATGTTGTTTTATTGTATTTTTTTTGTATGTCTAACTAAGAAAGTAAGTTTAACATTTTTATTAGTTTTTTTTTTTTTTTTTTTTTTTTTTTTTTTTGATTATATTCTATTACATGGTTGCAACTGCTAAAGCCCACATTTTAATTGCAATTATTGCAAATTGTACACACTTTGCACAGGTTGGTGTTTTTTCTTTCTAAACAACAACAACAACCAGGGGTCGTAACACTGGGCTTTGATCAGCTGTACTAATAAATTCTGCCAAATTTCTTTGCAACTGCTAAAGCCCACATTTTAGTTGCAATTATTGCAAATTATACACACTTTGCACAGGTTGGTGTTTTTTCTTTCTAAACAACAACAACAACCAGAAGTCGTAACACTGGGCTTTGATCAGCTGTACTAATAAATTCTGCCAAATTTCTTTTGCTTTGCAGAATTTTAACTATGTAATTTTTGTGTTTTTTTTTTTTTTTATATTTTGTTATACACTGCACTTTTGACCTTTTGCACACACAAACACAACTCCACTGCTGGCAGCTACTTATGCGGTGATAATCGTCTAGGGGGGGCGTGTGGAAATTCGTACTGCTCGTACGGCTGATTCGTACATTCGGTGCTTGCTGACTTCTGTTGTCTGCTGATTGTTTTAACGTAGGGGGGGGGGGGGGTTGCGCGGTGGCATACAGTTATAGTTATGCACCGGCGACAACGAACAAAATTATACCCTAACCTCCACACAGCATATGGTGGGTTAGGTTAGGGTTGACGGTGATACTTCCTCCCAGAATGTTTTTACCGATTTCTTTGGCAATGTTGGAATACGGCAAAGCTGACAAATTCACAAAATTTTAGATGACAGCTACCAAGATGAGATTTTTTTTTTTTAAGTACTTACAAGCAAGGGTAATTTCAATGCCGCAATATATTAAATACTTTTGTATTTAACTATTAATACTAATTTTCACTTATTTAAAAAAAAACTTGGCAAGCAAGAAAAAGATTAAATTTTTTTTTTTCACTATATTAAATACTTTTGTATTTAACTATTAATACTAATTTTCACTTATTTAAAAAAAAAACTTGGCAAGCAAGAAAAAGATTCATTTTTTTTTTTCACTACACGTGCAACAGTCGATGGACTGAGTGACGTGGACGATGCGTATAGATAATTGTTTTGGGCAGCAAAGAGAACGAGGCTAGCTGCATAAGGCTATTTATAGAGCAGAATTCCAGCGAAAGCTCAGACTGCAGTTTCGAAGTTAGAACGAAGGTAATGTTGCGAGAGAGGCAACTTTTAAAGCTCTGCAACTGGCTTGACCGACATGCATAACAAGGTGATTGCTATGCTGATGTCGTCAACATAACTTTTGTCGCATGCGATCTTTTGATCGCATTGGTATACGATACAAAAAGCATCTGAATATCGTATTTTAACAAAATAGCCTGTAACGCAACCATTACACTTA
>JAEIGM010000212.1:0-57062 GCA_018903735.1 Drosophila cardini
AATCCTCTCCCATCTGGGTAATTTTGGCCTTGCTTTGCTTCTTTATTCGTTGCGAACGTTTCGATTGAGCGGGTGTAATCGTCCATCGATATCAATTTTGTCGTCGATTACGATATTAAAATTAAACAAAACGTGATTTTAATTGGCGAATATAACAAAACAAAACTTAATTTTAATTGCGGTTAGTTTAGTTAATATTAATATATCGCTTAAATAATTAATAAATTATTAATATTAAGTGCGTTAGTTCTTGAGTGTGTGTGTGTGCCACTCTCGATTTACGTCTGTGTGTAAGACATCGCGAACGTTCGATATTCTGCGAACGGGTAGTTTGTGACGTAGGTAGTTCTCTTTAAGAAACCGCGCGTGATTTTTTGTGCGCGTTTGATGAACAAAAGAACGCGTTCGTCGCTGTTTGAACTGAAAACCGCGCGCGATTTTTTCCTTCCGTTACGTTAATTGGAGTAAGTCTTAAATATTGTCCGATTTTGTCCGATTTTAATTTTATAAAATAATATACTCTTCCTATTTTTATTATTAGAATTAGACTACCTTATTAATATTTAATAAATATTAATTTTTACCTTTTCAAATAAATAATAATATTTTTATTTATTTAATAATTTTTCTTTTTATAAAAAATCCAATTTTTATATAAATTTGTAACACATAACATTTTTTAGATTTTTATTAAATTTTAATTTATATCTTTAGAGCATTTCATATATTTAATTTAATAATTTTAAAAATGCCCCGAAGAAGGCAATTGTCTGCTGCAGCACGTTCTCAAAGGCGTAGGGAAAGAAATAGGATAAATAGAGAAGACGCTGAGTATGCAAATAGAGAGCGAGAGTTAAATTCCCAATCTCAAAGAATCCGTAGGGCAGTGAGTGAAAATAGATTAGTAGAACAGATTGGGAATTCACAGCAGCGATCACCCGTAGGAGAAGTGCGCGTTTGAGATTAACAGAACAGGCAGCCAATACGTCGCGCAGAACAATTAGGAGACAGGATCCACAAGTTAGGCAGAGCGAGAGGGCTTCAGATGCCCTTAGCAGACGAAGTCGTAGGGAAATTTCTTGAAGAAAGGATCGCGAACAGGCAGCCAATACGTCGCGCAGAACAATTAGGAGACAGGATCCACAAGTTAGGCAGAGCGAGAGGGCTTCAGATGCCCTAAGCAGACGAAGTCGTAGGGAAATTTCTGAAGAAAGGGATCGCGAACAGGCAGCCAATACTTCGCGTAGGGCAACAAGGAGACAGGATCCACAAGTAAGGCAGAGTGAGAGGGCTTCAGATGCCCTAAGCAGACGAAGTCGTAGGGAAATTTCTGAAGAAAGGGATCGCGAACAGGCAGCCAATACTTCGCGTAGGGCAATAAGGAGACAGGATCCACAAGTAAGCGCAGAGGAGAGGGCTTCAGATGCCCTAAGCAGACGAAGTCGTAGGGAAATTTCTGAAGAAAGGGATCGCGAACAGGCAGCCAATACTTCGCGTAGGACAATAAGGAGACAGGATCCACAAGTTAGGCAGAGCGAGAGGGCTTCAGATGCCCTTAGCAGACGAATTCGTAGGGTAAATTCTCAAGAAAAGGTATCGCGAACAGGCAGCTGACACTTCCCGTAGAACAATTAGGAGACGGGATCCACAGATTAGGCAAAAGAGAGCAAGCAGTAGACACTTTGCGAAGATCGCAGAGAAGACAGGATATTTTAGTTAGACGGATAGAGCAAGTGCGCAATAGTCAGGCGCACTTTGAGAGAAGGCAAAATGTAGAAATTAGAATATTAGAAAGAGAAGTAGATAGAATAGCTAGGTCACAGAGTCGAAATGATCCTGTTCGTAGGTTAGTTGAGAGAGCTCGAAATACAGCTCAAAGAAGAAGTGCTCGTATAAGAGCACGCCAGATAGCAGTAGATTCAGTCAGAAATTTAAGCCAAAGAGTAAGTCAGTATAGGAGCATTTCAGAGAATAGGGCAGCAGAAAATGAGCGTAATGCTGCCCGAAATGAGCAGGCACGAGCGAATGCCATTGAGGAACAGGCACGACCCATTAGGAATAGCTTACAAAGTTTATTAGCCACTTACAACAAATCAATTAAACAGGGCCCTGACCATGTTTGCATTTGTTGTCAAGGTTTGTGGTTTCCTCACCAGATAGACAGGATAAGTAGGGAATATATTTTAGAAAATAATGAATTTAGCTCAGACATTCTGTTTTTTGTCCGATCAATTTCCTCCTGTGAACGGCAAGTACTCGTTTTGTAAATCTTGTAGCCGTTCAATTAAGGATGGAAGAAAACCCAATAATTCCATCACTAATGGCTTAGATTTCCCACCACTTCCAGAATGTCTGAAGGATTTATATAGCTTAGAAGAAAGATTAGTTTCTCCGCGGCTACCGTTCATGATCATAAAGTCTTTAGATTACGATCGTCAAAATAGCATAAAAGGAGCTGTAGTAAATGTGCCGATTCCAGTTGCGAATGTCGTAACTTCCCTTCCAAGGGCCTTTAGTGACGCAGAGGTTATTCAGCTCCACCTCAAACGCCGATTAGAATATCGTCACAGTTTTATGGTGGAAACCATATCTCCATCTCGCGTTGTTGATGCAATTAGACATTTGTAGGCACTGAGCTTTATAGAAAGCACCAGATTAGCATTAATGAGGAATGGTTGGCTTCGCACACATCTGATGTCATTCCATTTATTGCATCAACAGAAGATATAGGCGTAGTTGGAGAAATGGGTGATAGAGCTGCAAACCCAAATGTAGAAGAGAACGCTCCAGTAGAAGAGCAAGATCTAAATCCTGGAGGTGAGGAAACGCTAATGGACAATGTTCCAGTAGAGAACTTAGATGGTAGTAGGTTAGCTATAGCCCCTGGGGAAGGACAACGGCCTCTGGACATGATAACTGATTGTGATTCAGAGGAGTTGTCTTTTCCCAAGA
Source organism: Drosophila cardini (assembly GCA_018903735.1). NCBI lineage: Eukaryota > Metazoa > Arthropoda > Insecta > Diptera > Drosophilidae > Drosophila > Drosophila cardini. The sequence continues at coordinate 2,953 of JAEIGM010000212.1, forward strand.
TTTATGCAGGAGTCAAGCGAAATTGTGTAGAAAGCTACACAAAAATCATTAGATCAGAGCTTAGGAATTACGATAGAAGGGCTTGTAGGGTAGATAAGCTTTTTATAATCTTAGAAAAATGCAGCTGATAAATATGCGGAATAATTATTCCATTTGCTTGAGAAAGCACAGCGCTTCCCGCGGCGTAACAGTTAGGACAGCCCTTAACGATGAGGAAATAGATAGATTAATTCAGTTTGATGAGGGTTTTAAAATTTTAAAAGGCATTCGCTCGTCTCCTGCTCATTGGGAAGCAGAGAAGAAGAAGGTTATGGCCATGATTCGGCAATTTGGCATACCTTCTTTCTTCATAACGCTTTCTGCTGCAGAAAGCAAGTGGTTAGAACTGATAGTTATTTTGAAGAAAACAGTTAGGAAGGAAGTTCTAACCGAAGAAGAGGCAGCTAGATTAGAAAGGTCTGAAGTTGTAGAACTTATTAGATCAGACCCAGTTACTTGTGCTAGGTATTTTGATTATAGGTATAGACAGCTCTTAAAAGTTATGAAAAAGGATGGAGGCATTTTCGGCCGACATTCTGTGTACAAGTATTATTGGCGAGTAGAGTTCCAACATCGGGGTTCACCACACATTCATGGAATGTTTTGGTTGAAAGATGCCCCTTTGTTTGATGCTAGCAATTCTTCCTCTTGTCCGCCTGTTGTTGAGTTTGTTGATCGGTTTATTACGACGGAAAAAAAAATCCAACAAACGATGAATTGACACCTTTCGTATTATACCAAACGCATAAGCATACTCCGTCATGCCAGCGTAGCATTAGAAACAGGCAAATCTGTCGTTTTGGTATACCATATCCTCCTTTGCCTAGAACAGAAATTCTCTTTCCTCTTCCAGAAGATTGTCCGAATAAGTCAATTCATCAAAACAACTTCGAGAAAATTAACAATTTCTTGAGTTCTCCAGTAGATAGTGAAATAAGGGAATCTCTTAATGATTTCAATAATTTTTCTCTCGCAACCTCAAATTGGTCTTAGCTTTGAGGATTATATACTTGCAATTAGATCTAGTTTAAACAGACCAAAAATATTTTTAAAGAGAAGCTTCGACGCCATTATGGTGAATGCGTACAACACGCACATTTTGTCAATGCAGAGAGCCAACATAGATATTCAGTTTATATTAGATCCATATGCGTGCTGCAGTTATGTTATCAATTACATTAATAAGTCGCAAAGAGGTATGTCCAAGCTTATGCGAGAAGCTGTAGAAGAAGCGCGATCAGGAAATTTTAGTATTAGGCAGAAACTGCAGCACATAGGGCATAAATTCATAAATGGCTCAGAAATATCTGCACAGGAGGCAGCTTATTGCTGTTTAGGGATGTCGTTGTCAGAGAGCAGCAATGCAGAAGTCTTCATAAACACTGGATTGCCTGACAAACGAGTTCAAATGCTCAAGTCTAGGGCACAACTCAGAAGTTTGCCTGAAGACTCAGAGGACATTTTCGAAGTAGGCCTATTAGATCATTACGTTCACCGCCCAGATGATCTAAATAGTTTATGCTTAGCAGATTTTGCGGCATATTATACATTCAGTAGAACTGCAGGTAGGAATCGCCAAGAATCACAGGATGAGGTCGAAAATGCAGGATTCGGAACAACCGAAGTTTATCCTCTTCGCAATGGTAGCGGATTTATTAGAGAAAGGCGTAGTCCACGGATAATACGTTATAGGAGATATAACGTTAACCAAGATAGGGAGAACTATTTTAGGGAATTAGTAATGCTGTATTATCCGTGGAGAAATGAGCAAGATGAGCTTATTAGGAGAAATTGCGAAGAGGTTTGCAATCAGAATAAGGAGCTTATTGAGGCAAATCGTAGGAAATTTAACGTTTTAAATGATAGTGAGTTAGAAGATGCTCTCAGTAGAGTATTAGATGAGAATCAGGAAGAAGAGTTAGGTAATTCAGATGAGCAGGAGAATGTAGATAATAGGTTTAGAGCATTAGGTGTAGCTGAAATAGATCCTCAACTCAACGTTTTAAATATAGGAAATGTCGAGAATGCAGATGGGCCAAACAGCAACACTGTTCAGTTTGTTAAGTTGCCTGTTTTAATGACATCGTCATGTTTAGAGGAAATTGTATCGTCCCTAAACTTAAAACAGAAAAACTTACCTGAACCATGTTTTGCATAATTTTAAAATAGGCAAAAAGTTTTATGAATTTGTAGGTGGTGGAGCAGGTGTCGGCAAAAGCCGACTTATTTCGGTAATATATCAAGCCCTTACAACTAGGTTTAATAATAGAAGAGGCTCAAATCCTGACTCTATTAAAGTTCTTTTGTCCGCTCCAACAGGGAAGGCTGCATTCGGAATAGGAGGTTGTACACTCCATTCAATGTTCAGTCTTCCTATTAATCAGTCCGATCGAATTGGGACCTTATCCGCAGACTTAGTTAATACGCTACATTCGAGATTGATTGATCTCAAATTACTCATTATTGACGAGATTTCAATGGTAGGAGCCAAAATGTTTGGCTTTATTAACCTGAGGCTACAGCAAATTTTCAAAAGTAATCACTTTTTTGGAGGAATACCTGTCATCGTGTTCGGCGATCTCAGACAACTGAGGCCTGTGGGCGACAAGTGGATATTTCAGCAACCCTCTAGCCAAGCCTACAGTGAATTACATGGCACACTGTGGGAAAACAATCAAATTAGGTTTGAATTTTTCGAGTTGACGGAAATAATGCGTCAACGAGATGACCAACCATTTGCTGTAGCCCTTAATAATATGGCATCCGCTCATATGACGACCTCAGACATTGAGCTCATTAGATCAAGAGTTGTAAGGGAAGATATAATACCAGAAGATGCTATTCATCTTTTCCACTCCAACGCCGACACAAATTCATATAACGTTTTAAAACTGAATCGAATTGCGACCACTCAATATTGTTCAAATGCTGAGGATTTTATAAAGGGTAGTAATTTAGGTGAGGCAAACAAGGCCCGCATTCTTGAATCCGTTAAAGGATTCAAAACTTCAGAAACCCAGGGTTTGTGTAGTTCTCTCATTTTAAAGACGACAGCAAAATACATGATGACTGTTAATATAGATACTTCAGATGGCTTAGTTAATGGAGCAACAGGAATACTTAGACAGATAGATTTAGATTCAAACAGTCATCCTATTCTTCTATGGGTAGATTTCATTGAAGAAAGAGTAGGAAAAGAATTACGTTTAAAGTATAGAAATCTACCCAATCCATTGTGGACCCCAGTAGAAAAAACTGTTAGAAGTTTTCAGTATAGGAAAAATGAAAATGTTACTATAGATCGCAAACAGTTTCCGATCGTACCTGCTGAAGGTATAACTATCCATAAAAAGCCAGGGTGCAACCTTTAATAAGGTGGTGGTCCACGTATCCGATGGCTTAGATAGAGCAGCTTTATATGTTGGCTGTAGTAGAGCGACAAGTGCAGCTGGACTGTTTATAGTAGGCAATTTCAACCCTCCGAGGCCCCTCCAAGGTCGAAATGTTGTTCAGGAAGAGTTAGAAAAATTACGCTCCATTAAGTTACTTAGTACGCATTTCGACTACTTAGTTAACAGTTCCAATTTCGAAATTATATTCCATAATGTCCAAAGTCTGCACTGTCATCTTAAAAGTGTTCAGAGTGACAAGCTAATGCTCCATGCATCTATGCTTTGTTTTGTTGAAGGCTCGACCTTCCCAAATGAGACTTATGAAGTCTCAGGATATAGGATTGCTGTACGTTTAGACTGTTTAGAAGAAGGTAGGACTCGATCACAAAGAGGCATTCTTGTTTTCGTCAGGAACGAACTTTTTGAGAATGTTAGTCTTTGTTCCACAGGTCGCAATATTGATGGTTCGCACGTATTCGAGTATGCAGTTTTAAAGTTTAAGTCTATAGGTATTTTGATAGTTTACAAAAGCCCCCATTACTCGTTACCTAAATTTAGAAGTGAGTTTGAGGATTTATTTGTAGAATATGGAGAAATTTTAGGTAGTGAAGTAGTAATATTAGGAGATTTTAATTTATGTCTAAGCGCTCTCACTCAGGCTAGGGAAACATATGAAAGCTTAGTTAGGAAGGATTTAGATCCCTTTTAGATTTGAAAATGTCCACAACACGTGACGATACACACATCGACTGGGCATTTTCAAATGTGTCGCTTGGCCAAGCCAGCGCAAAAACCTTTGAGACAGTGCACAGTATTCACGACGCGATTTCGGTAAGCATTTTAGGGCTATAAGTTGATAGGTCGGGAATTTTTTTTGTTTTTTTTTTCCGCGCGGGGAACATGGAAATTTGTAATTTTTCTAAAAATTACTAATTTCAAGTCGACTCGAAGATCTATTACAAAGATCTAATTGCATCGCAATGACCTCCACGTGGTGTTCCCTGGATACCGATTTAAGTTTGAATAATCGGAAACTAACTCGAGCGGCGAACTGTAGAAGTAATCGGGCGTGTTCGATTATACTTTGTTGTTTTTTAATACCCGGATACCGATTTTAAAAATTTCATAATACAATCGGGAATAAAATGCATGCAGAGAGTATTATACGGTCGGGCGAGCTCGACTGTACTTTTCTTTCTTGTTTTTATTTTATTTTGTGTGTGTCTCTGCCACGTTTCTCCTGCATTTAAATGAAGTCTGCTGCTTCTTCTTCTTCTTCGTTTTTTTTCAGATAAAACTTTACTTTTACCAAAATGAAATGGGCAACCCTAGAGTCCCCACTCCCCTCTGCTACTCCACCTCCACCCCCCCTTGGGCCTTATCGTGTGTGGGCGACGCTTTGTTCGGTTTTTTGACTGATGCTCTTTTTTGTGGATTTAAGCAACTTTAAGTTATGCTCTTTAAATATGCTTCAATAGAGGCTGCTGAACCGGTTCTGCTGCACTAGTTCCACATCGAACTGTGAGCGATTCGATATTTGTTTGATTTAATAACTGATTTTTAGTATTTTTAGTTTAGTTTGGGATTGAAAAGTATAACTGTTTTGATATAAAGTCCTTGGTTTTAGACCCTGTAGCTTAAAGATGTGCAGTCTTTTGAGTTTCTTAGATATAAACGTGTGTTATATGCCGAAGTGGGAGTAAGCTATATTAGTTTATATATTTCTAATCAGTTACAAGTTTTTTCTGGAATAAATTTGTAGTTTTTGGAATTTTAATAAAAAAGGTGAAAATTAAAGAAATGCTAAATACATTTATGTTAATGTGACGCTGTGAATGTTAGGCTGTTAATATGAAGCTGTTTAGATTAAGTTGTAAATGCTAAGCTGTTTATTTCAAGCTGTAAATGTTAATCTGTTAATGTGAAGCTGTTAATGCTTAGCTGTTAAATTAAAGTTGAATTAAGAATTTAGTGAGAAACAAACATAATTATATTGGAAATTTGACTTCTTATTTAAAACTGACATTTTTAACGAGCCTCTCTTACTATAGGGCTCTTGCTGTGAAGTTGTCGAAGGTTTTTTAACATTTGGTGAAATGTCAGTTTATTTCAGATAAGTTTGCTTTTCTTTAAAGGTGGCACATTCAACTCACTCTGCTTAAGTTGTACTGGTGATGTGCTACTATTAAAGCCTTTTTAAATTCACTAAAAAATATTTAGTTCTCAATGTTAAGGTGCTGTTATAGACTTAACACTGCTAATGCAGACTTAACACTGTTAATGTTATAATATTTAATTAGCTAATTTATAGGTCATGCACACTTGTCATTTCAAAGAATCTTCTGCGATGTTAAAGTGACGCTACTAATGCTAAACTGTTAACTCGATGTTAAGTCTTCAGCCCACATAACATACTTTATGTTAAAATTTGTTAAAAACATTCATCAATTTCGAATTTGGAAACAACTTTTCCAAAGCTTTTTATTTTGGGGCATTTTTTCCTGAATAATTTTGCTGTAACTCAGACTTTAAGCTGAATGTTATGAAACAAAACACATGCCAGACAGATAAAGAAGCAGAGAATTAGCAGATAGAGAGGGGGAATGAGAGAGACGGAGAGTGGTACACATACACCTGCACTTTATTTAAATCGAATTCTTTTATTTTGGTTTTTTATTTATTTATTTATTTGTGAGTTTTGCTTTTTAATTTATGCACATCAGCTACTTGGGTTCGAGTCGGTTCGATGTTGTAATTTATCTTTATCATTATTATATTAAAATGTATGCATGTGTGTTTCCCCTCTCTCTATCTATAGCACTACCTCTACCCCAACCTCTCTCTCTCCCTCCCTCCCTCTCTCCCTCTCTCTCTCTCTCCCGCTGCTGCTTGTCTTCATTTCTTTTTGTGCTTTTCTGTGTATCTTTTTCTTGGCCAGTATTTTTTTTGTAGCCAGAGCACACGTTGATGGCCCACACAAACACACACACACACAGTGGACTGACTTGCGTGTGTGTGTGTGTGTGTGTGTGTGTGTGTACGTTAAGTTGTCATAATGATTGACAACGGCTACGTGCCCTGATTTTATAATACAGTGCCTCCAATTGGAATTGGAATGGTGCGATACCACTAGACTCTTTTTGGCCTAAACTGTCCAAATGTCTTGGCCACCGAAAACGGCTCAACTTGGCCAGAAATAAGCTGTCGCTGTCGCTGTCTATGTCCGACTTTCTGCCACACAAAGTCGGTATATAAACTATATTTCCAGCTAGTTAAATATGTAAGAGTCACTTTTGGGCCATAGACACTGAAACAAGATGATAACTTGGCCAAGTGACAATTTGGTTTACTGATTGCGGTCCATTAATGATATGATTCATATGTTCTATATAGTATATGGTATCGCCCCTCTCTCCCTCTCTCTCTCTCTTTAGGTGTGTCTGTCTGTCTCACGTTGAAATCTATTTAGAGGTTTGGCCAAAGTTAATTTAACATCTGTTGGGCCATAAATTGCATAAATTGTAGCAGTTGGCAACGCTTCCGCCGCCAGCCAAGACAACAAAAAAACAAAAAAAAAAGCCAAAACGAAAAAAATAGCAGAGAAAGAGAAAATAAACCGTAGAGAAAATAAAATGCCAGGATAATCAATAAACGAAATTCAATTTGCTGCGCCATTTGCGCAGACAGTCTCGACCCCGCACAACCAGAAGCTAAACTCAGAGACCCAAAAGCAAACTCATAGCCAGATATGAGACCAGAGCAGGCACAAGACCAGGCACAAGACCAGGACTAAGACCACGACTGGAACCAGTAGCGGTACCACGACCACAGTCAAGAGCAAGAACTCACAGCTCCATCTCTACTACTCTCCTCGGCTTTACTGCATGTCTATGCCCGAGTTTCAGATTCTGCCACGCCCACTTGAACGCCCACGCTCCATAAAATGAGGCCGATCTAATGAGTGGAGCGGAGGGTCGAAGTCTGGTTGACAGAATTTTGCAGACTGATTACACTGTCAGAAATGTGAAGTTAAAGTTAATGATTAAGATAAAGTTACTAAAAATTAAGTACATATTGGATATAAATTTTAATCTAAAGTTAACTTAAGTTTGAAGACAACTTTTTTATCGATGAATCTATAAAAATGTTAAAAGTAAATTTTAAAAATGTTTTACTTATAAATTAAATTATTTTGTTATTAGAAGATACTTTAAAAGTTCACATTTTAAGTAAGAAGTAAAATTTTATAAGTTTGGAAAGTGTATAAAAAAAGTAAAAATGTTAAAAAATATATTAAAGAAGAATATAATAAAGCAAATCATCAATAAATTATTAAATAAGTATTATAACATTTTTAGAAATTTTTTGGGATCCATTTTCTTCTTAGAAAAAATAAAAAAATAGAAGAAGATACCCAAAATAAAATCTAAAAAGTTTGTGACCTTCAATTAAATGATAAAACAAAAAATCTTACATTTGCAAACAAAAAAAAAAAATTATTCTTAAATAAAGTTAAAAAAAATATTGGATACATTTTTTTTTATTTATTTGAATGTTTATAAAAAGCAAATCAGAATTCTAAGATAAAGATTATATCAATAAATTCTTCTATTTTGAGACAGTATAACAAGGAAAACGTTAGTACCTTAATTATATTATTTTATTTCCTAAAAAAAAAATAAAAAGAAATATTTATATTTACAAACAAGTTCTGATATTTTAAAACAATTTTTAATTAAACAATTTGTTGCTTACAAAAATTCACAAATTAACTTCAAAATAATTTCCAAAAAATATTACTCAAGCTTGTTTTCAAAACTAAGTTAAAATTCTAAATTTATTTATAGCGTAACATAAAAATAATTTCACTATTAAATATTTAAATAAGTCATTTTAGACACAGTCCAAAAAATATTCTACTAAAATTAGTTAGGAGTTTTATTTGGCCAAAAATTAATTTAATTTTATATTAAAATACAGCATATATTAATATTATTTAAATTAATTAATTAATTTAAATTAATTTAATTTTAAATAATTTAATAATAAAGTACTAGTTAAAGATTAAATTAGTATTCTGGTTTAATATTTATTCTTATCAGTGTAGCTTGTGAAAGGGCGGATAGAAACGTGGAGGGGTCCTGCTCCGGGTACGAGTACGGGTAGGGGTAGGGGAACTCTGATACAGGTCGTCCGTGAGCCGTGAGCGACGCGTGACGTTTCGTGTATTTTATCGATATTGCAATTTATTGTATTAGCCCGCAAAATGAGCAAGAAACGACTCGGAAGATGAAACCTCGTCGAGCACGAGGCTAAAAATGTCTCTCAATAATATTTCTGGGCTATAAAGTGAAATATGTGTTAATTTGTGGAGCTACAATACGCCCGCTCAGTCACGCCCATTCAACAAAGTGTGTAGGAGTGGGGTGCGGAGTGGGGGTGGAGTAGATGGAGTTGGGGGTGGGGCAATGGCAGTTATTCTTATAATGATAATATTGACATTGATAAGCGTCGCAAATTTATGCACAATTTGGCTAATTGATTGGCGCTGCCTCGACTGCAAATGGTAGCGCAGCACGCAGACTGTCCAAAATACACACAAACACACACGCACACACACATACCCCACCCATTAACACACACATACACATCTCTCACATGTGTGTGCCATAATGAAAGGGCCGACAAAGAATAAATGTTGATGAATAACAGTCAATGATTCGCATACAAAAACCTTAAGAAAATTTTTAAGTATCGAAAACGTTTCATATTTTTATTTAATTTAATATTTTAGTAACTTATTAACTTACTGCTAGTAAAATTTGTTTTAAATATAGTATTTTATGTTTAAAAAAGATTACCATTACAGATTTGGAACTGCCCTTTTTGCAGATTTTTTCAAATTCATGCTCTTTATGCCAAAAATTTCCAGAATATCTAGAAAAGACACTGATAAAAAGTCCAGATTTGAGGCTTAATTTATGTAATTTTTTATTTAAAAAAAATTAAGAAAAAAATTCTACTATTCTAAGGAAAAGGAAGGTCTTGGACTGCCGTTAATGCTTTAAATGAATTACAATATAATTTAAAATAGTATATTAATTATTTTTAAGTTATAAAAAGACTATTCAATAGTTAAAAATTTGTGAAACTTAAATAAATTATGTTTAGTCAATAGAAAAGAATTTTTTTTTACCATTTTAATACGTAAAATAAATTTATTACAATATTATTTATAATAAAAAATAATTTATAAAAATTTTTCGAAGCTAAAATAAATACTAAGAAGTCAAAAGTAAAGTATTAATTACTTTTTAAAAGGAATTCTTGATAAATTTAATATGTAAAAAGATTTTATTACGTTTTTTTATTATAAAATATTATATATTATTTAATAAAAATAATAAACAAACACCAATACTTATAAACTTTATTCAAATGATTTTAGTTTTGAGTAAAAATTTACAGATATATTTAATATATATCTATAAACTTACTGCTCAAAAGTCTCACTATATTTTTATTGTATAACTGATAATTGATCAATTTCGATTTCAAAATTTTAATAGCATTTAAGCAAAGGAAATGAATCTAGTTTTGTTGTTGTTTTTTGTTGTTGTTTTATTTTGCAATTTATTAAGTAATATTGAAAGTGAAAGTAACTGGAACCAGTTCAAACGGTTAATGGAACAAGTGTTATGATCTACAAATGCAGATTGAAATGGAATTTTGAACAAAAACTATTAGTAAACGTAATTGAATTGAAATAAATGAATTGAATATGTAATACTCATTGTTTTTCTGTACCTGAGCAGGAATTTAACTAGAGTTCTTAACTTAATTAATTAGCCAGCGGGCAGTAGAATTTGCAGTTTAACAACTTGCAACTTGAAGGCAAACTTTGTCAAGGAGAAACACACAAAAAAAGAAAGGGAAAAGAAAGAATAGAAGGAGTAGGAGGTGAAGAAGAAGAAGACAAGGAAAAGTTGGTCAAGAGAGAAGAGTGAAAAGGAAAGGGGGCTAAAGGGTTACTACTATTGGCCTGGCTATTTGCTGGCCGCTTGAAGTAAACATTTGATATACTATCCCCCCACTCCACCTTACCATTAGGGGTATTCCCCTTAGCCAGACGCTGCCTAGTTGTTTACTTTTCCAATTGATTGAGCACTGAAGCTGGAACTGGAACTGGAGCTGGAGTTGGAGTTGGAGTCGAAGCTAAGGCAGCAGCTGGACACGGCTGACTGGCTAAAGGCTGAGACAACGTTGCTCTTGTCTCTGACCAACTGTGCGGCATCAAATGAAGCATAAAGTGTTGATGCTACCGCAATGACAGCAGCATCAACCTCAATGTCAAGTGCAAATGAGACGCCAGAAATCAAACAGTATACAGTATACAGTATACGCCCCGTGCGCCCACACACACTATTTCTTCTTCTTCTTCTTTTTTTTGGCAAGCAGTAAACATTTCGGGGAAGTCACTTGGCAATTTGTGAGTTTACCTTGCCGTTGGCTCTCAGCGATTTGCGTTCGGCTTTTTGACACAAATTGAAATCGAGTTACAAAAACGCTTAATTCAATAAAGACAACGACAACGACTACCACCGCAAAGGCAATAACAACAACAACAACAACAACGACAGTAGAAAAAGTTTATAATAACAGCGGACACAAATTAATTTTGCAAGCCGTCGCCGGCGACACAAATTGCCGTGTCATGTCCAGAGTTGACTTTTTTTTCTCTTCGTCTTTTTTTTTTATTTTCAACATTTTCTTTTCTTTTTTTTATGATTTTTTTTTATACTCTCTGCAAGAGAGAGTATATTGGGTTTGTGAAAAGTATGTAACAGGCAGAAGGAGGCGTGGCAGACCCCATAAAGTATATATATTCTTGATCAGCATCACAAGCCGAGTCGATATAGCCATGTCCGTCTGTCCGTCTGTCTGTCTGTCCGTCTGTCCGTCTGTCCGTCTGTCCGTCTGTCCGTCCGTATGAACAAACAGATTTCAGAGATGGTAACAGCTACAAGTTTGAATTTGGTCTCTATCGACTCGATATTAAGTCAGTCAATACAAGAATCTTTTTTTTTTTTTCGATGCCACGCCCCATTCGCCCACAATGAGCAAAAAACTAGACACACCTCGAAAAAAATTTATGTTTTCAGCGAATAGCTCAGTAACTATGGCACTTAGGAACACCAATTTTGGTATGTAGGTTCCTTGAGACGGCATAAATGCATCGTTATTAAAAATTTTGGGCTGCCACGCCCCCTTTTCCCACAAGAAGCAACAAATTTTCAAACTTTAATGTCGATTTTAAGGCATATGTTCTTATCGTACAGTATTGTAATTTCAAATTCATTTGGAGACTAAGAATATCAAACTATCCTGAAAGTTGCACATAAATCGGACAATAAACAAAAGAGCTAGACGTGTATCAAACTTTATAATTTAACGCAATGTCAATGCATGGGTGCAAGCGAGACAGAAACATTCAAAACATGTGAGCGAACGTTTACGCTGCTTGCGCGGCGACAGCGCTGCCCGTATGTGGGCATACGCACATGTACGTACATACACGTGCACGTACGTACATGCGTACATGTGTGTACATATGTATGTAATACATAGTATGTACATATCCCCATCTGTTTGTATGTATGCATACATTTATACATATGTATTCATATATAAATGTATACATGTCAAGTTATTGCAGCGTTAACACCTTCGCCCTTTGCTTTACCTAATTCTCTTACATGCCAAAACATTTAATAAAGTTCAAAACTACAAAAGTGAAAATGCTCAATTTTATTGTTCTCTATTCTTGCCTATTTGTTTTGGCTACTTCTAATTTGAAGAATACAGACAAATCATATTGCACAGCTGTTTAGCAACCAGATCAAAACAACAACATTGGCGAAGAAGACAAAAACAATTAAAAGAGAAATATTCTCATTTCGCTCTCTCTCGTTTTTGTTGTTTTTGTTCTATTGCTTCTTTGCATTGCATTGTCACTCACACACATGCAAACACATGCAGGATTGAGAGAGACAAGTAGTTAGAAGTACCGAAAAAAGTCGTTACTTTTGGCGGCCGATAGAAATTAAGCAAAACAGACAACGATATCAGTGATATTAGAAAAATGTCAATGCATGTGTGCAAGCGAGACAGAAACATATAAACACATGAACGAACGTTTACGCTACTTGTGTCGCGGTAGCACTGCCAGCATGTATGCATACACAAATGAACATACATACGTATGTACATATGCCCATAAATATACAATTTATATAGATATATATATATATATATATATATATATATATATATATATATATATATATAAATATAATATATATATATAAATATAAATAAATATATATATATATATATATAAATATATATGTACATATATGCATGTCAAGTAATTGCGATTATGAACTTCGCCCTTTAATTCACCTAATGATTTTACATGCCTAAACTTTAAATAAAGTTCAAAAGCAAAATTAACGAAATTTGCTTTATTCTGATATTGCCTCTTTGTTTTGGCTACTTCTAATTTGAAGAATAACAACAAATCATATTGCACAGCTGATTATCAACCTGATCAAAACAATAACATTGGCGAAGAAGACAAAAACAATAAAAAGAGAAATATATTGTCACTTCGCTCTCTCTCGTTTTTGTTGTTTTTGTTCTATTGCTTCTTTGCATTGCATTGTCACTCACACACATGCAAACACATGCAGGATTGAGAGAGACAAGTAGTTAGGAGTTGCGAAAAAGTCGTTACTTTTGGCGGTCGCTGAGCAAAACAGACAACGCTTAGCATCAGTGCTGCCAGTTAAGATATTTAGTTGCTAGATCTAGCAGTCAGCTAATAAAAGTCAACTTGATGAACTAAACAGCATTATAACTTTTCTTTAATTGTTTACGATAATGAAAATATTGAAAATATATTCCATTTTAATGTGATTAATTTTGATTTGTTCTATCTAAATGTTACTGAATTTTTGTTGCTTTTAAATTAAGTATTTTTTTATTTAAATTTGTTTTTCTTTAAATTTAAATTATTATAAAACTATTAATGATTACACATTTTTTTAAGCAATTTTCGAATAATTTATTTAATTTTAGCATTTTTTTTTATTTGTTAAAAATCTAGCTATATTTATTTTGTTTTGGTGATTCTGGCAGCACTGATTTAGCGTGCGTTAAAAGTAACGACTTTTACCGCTAATCCTTCTAGCCTGTCTCTCTCACTCCTAGACTCGCACTCTGCTTGTCTCATTTCTTGAGAGAGAAATCCTCTCCCATCTGGGTAATTTTGGCCTTGCTTTGCTTTAATTCGTTGCGAACGTTTCGATTGAGCGGGTGTAATCGTCCATCGATATCAATTTTGTCGTCGATTACGATATTAAAATTAAACAAAACGTGATTTTAATTGCGAATATAACAAAACAAAACTTAATTTTAATTGCGGTTAGTTTAGTTAATATTAATATATCGCTTAAATAATTAATAAATTATTAATATTAAGTGCGTTAGTTCTTGAGTGTGTGTGTGTGTGCCACTCGATTTACGTCTGTGTGTAAGACATCGCGAACGTTCGATATTCTGCGAACGGGTAGTTTGTGACGTAGGTAGTTCTCTTTAAGAAACCGCGCGTGATTTTTTGTGCGCGTTTGATGAACAAAAGAATCGCGTTCGTCGCTGTTTGAACTGAAAACCGCGCGCGATTTTTTTCCTTCCGTTACGTTAATTGGAGTAAGTCTTAAATATTGTCCGATTTTGTCCGATTTTAATTTTATAAAATAATATACTTTTCTATTTTATTATTAGAAGACTAATTATATTAATATTTAATAAATATTAATTTAATTTTTCAAATAAATAATAATATTTTTATTTATTTAATAATTTTTCTTTTTTATAAAAAATCCAATTTTTATATAAATTTGTAACACATAACATTTTTTTAGATTTTTATAAATTTTAATTTATATCTTTAGAGTATTTTATATATTTAATTTAATAATTTTAAAATGCCCCGAAGAAGGCAATTGTCTGCTGCAGCACGTTCTCAAAGGCGTAGGGAAAGAAATAGGATAAATAGAGAAGACGCAGAGTATGCAAATAGAGAGCGAGAGTTAAATTCCCAATCTCAAAGAATCCGTAGGGCAGTGAGTGAAAATAGATTAGTAGAACAGATTGGGAATTCACAGCAGCGATCACTCCGTAGGAGAAGTGCGCGTTTGAGATTAACAGAACAGGCAGCCAATACGTCGCGCAGAACAATTAGGAGACAGGATCCACAAGTTAGGCAGAGCGAGAGGGCTTCAGATGCCCTTAGCAGACGAAGTCGTAGGGAAATTTCTGAAGAAAGGGATCGCGAACAGGCAGCCAATACGTCGCGCAGAACAATTAGGAGACAGGATCCACAAGTTAGGCAGAGCGAGAGGGCTTCAGATGCCCTAAGCAGACGAAGTCGTAGGGAAATTTCTGAAGAAAGGGATCGCGAACAGGCAGCCAATACTTCGCGTAGGGCAATAAGGAGACAGGATCCACAAGTAAGGCAGAGTGAGAGGGCTTCAGATGCCCTAAGCAGACGAAGTCGTAGGGAAATTTCTGAAGAAAGGGATCGCGAACAGGCAGCCAATACTTCGCGTAGGGCAATAAGGAGACAGGATCCACAAGTAAGGCAGAGTGAGAGGGCTTCAGATGCCCTAAGCAGACGAAGTCGTAGGGAAATTTCTGAAGAAAGGGATCGCGAACAGGCAGCCAATACTTCGCGTAGGACAATAAGGAGACAGGATCCACAAGTTAGGCAGAGCGAGAGGGCTTCAGATGCCCTTAGCAGACGAATTCGTAGGGAAAAATTCTCAAGAAAGGTATCGCGAACAGGCAGCTGACACTTCCCGTAGAACAATTAGGAGACGGGATCCACAGATTAGGCAAAGAGAGCAAGCAGTAGACACTTTGCGAAGATCGCAGAGAAGACAGGATATTTTAGTTAGACGGATAGAGCAAGTGCGCAATAGTCAGGCGCACTTTGAGAGAAGGCAAAATGTAGAAATTAGAATATTAGAAAGAGAAGTAGATAGAATAGCTAGGTCACAGAGTCGAAATGATCCTGTTCGTAGGTTAGTTGAGAGAGCTCGAAATACAGCTCAAAAGAAGAAGTGCTCGTATAAGAGCACGCCAGATAGCAGTAGATTCAGTCAGAAATTTAAGCCAAAGAGTAAGTCAGTATAGGAGCATTTCAGAGAATAGGGCAGCAGAAAATGAGCGTAATGCTGCCCGAAATGAGCAGGCACGAGCGAATGCCATTGAGGAACAGGCACGACCCATTAGGAATAGCTTACAAAGTTTAATAGCCACTTACAACAAATCAATTAAACAGGGCCCTGACCATGTTTGCATTTGTTGTAAAGGTTTGTGGTTTCCTCACCAGATAGACAGGATAAGTAGGGAATATATTTTAGAAAATAATGAATTTAGCTCAGACATTCTGTTTTTGTCCGATCAATTTCCTCCTGTGAACGGCAAGCATTCGTTTTGTAAATCTTGTAGCCGTTCAATTAAGGATGGAAGAAAACCCTAATAATTCCATTACTAATGGCTTAGATTTCCCACCACTTCCAGAATGTCTGAAGGATTTATATAGCTTAGAAGAAAGATTAGTTTCTCCGCGGCTACCGTTCATGATCATAAAGTCTTTAGATTATGATCGTCAAAATAGCATAAAAGGAGCTGTAGTAAATGTGCCGATTCCAGTTGCGAATGTCGTAACTTCCCTTCCAAGGGCCTTTAGTGACGCAGAGGTTATTCAGCTCCACCTCAAACGCCGATTAGAATATCGTCACAGTTTTATGGTGGAAACTATATCTCCATCTCGTGTTGTTGATGCAATTAGGCATTTAGTAGGCACTGAGCTTTACAGAAAGCATGAGATTAGCATTAATGAGGAATGGTTGGCTTCTCATACATCTGAAGTCGTTCCATTTATTGCATCAACAGAAGATATAGACTTAGTTAGAGAAATGGGTGATAGAGCTGCAAACCCAAATGTAGAAGAGAACGCTCCAGTAGAAGAGCAAGATCTAAATCCTGGAGGTGAGGAAACGCTAATGGACAATGTTCCAGTAGAGAACTTAGATGGTAGTAGGTTAGCTATAGCCCCTGGGGAAGGACAACGGCCTCTGGACATGATAACTGATTGTGATTCAGAGGAGTTGTCTTTTCCCAAGATTTATGCAGGAGTCAAGCGAAATTGTGTAGAAAGCTACACAAAAATTATTAGATCAGAGCTTAGGAATTACGATAGAAGGGCTTGTAGGGTAGATAAGCTTTTTTTATAATCTTAGAAAAATGCAGCTGATAAATATGCGGAATAATTATTCCATTTGCTTGAGAAAGCACAGCGCTTCCCGCGGCGTAACAGTTAGGACAGCCCTTAACGATGAGGAAATAGATAGATTAATTCAGTTTGATGAGGGTTTTAAAATTTTAAAAGGCATTCGCTCGTCTCCTGCTCATTGGGAAGCAGAGAAGAAGAAGGTTATGGCCATGATTCGGCAATTTGGCATACCTTCTTTCTTCATAACGCTTTCTGCTGCAGAAAGCAAGTGGTTAGAACTGATAGTTATTTTGAAGAAAACAGTTAGGAAGGAAGTTCTAACCGAAGAAGAGGCAGCTAGATTAGAAAGGTCTGAAGTTGTAGAACTTATTAGATCAGACCCAGTTACTTGTGCTAGGTATTTTGATTATAGGTATAGACAGCTCTTAAAAGTTATGAAAAAGGATGGAGGCATTTTCGGCCGACATTCTGTGTACAAGTATTATTGGCGAGTAGAGTTCCAACATCGGGGTTCACCACACATTCATGGAATGTTTTGGTTGAAAGATGCCCCTTTGTTTGATGCTAGCAATTCTTCCTCTTGTCCGCCTGTTGTTGAGTTTGTTGATCGGTTTATTACGACGGAAAAAAAATCCAACAAACGATGAATTGACACCTTTCGTATTATACCAAACGCATAAGCATACTCCGTCATGCCAGCGTAGCATTAGAAACAGGCAAATCTGTCGTTTTGGTATACCATATCCTCCTTTGCCTAGAACAGAAATTCTCTTTCCTCTTCCAGAAGATTGTCCGAATAAGTCAATTCATCAAAACAACTTCGAGAAAATTAACAATTTCTTGAGTTCTCCAGTAGATAGTGAAATAAGGGAATCTCTTAATGATTTCAATAATTTTCTCTCGCAACCTCAAATTGGTCTTAGCTTTGAGGATTATATACTTGCAATTAGATCTAGTTTAAACAGACCAAAAATATTTTTAAAGAGAAGCTTCGACGCCATTATGGTGAATGCGTACAACACGCACATTTTGTCAATGCAGAGAGCCAACATAGATATTCAGTTTATATTAGATCCATATGCGTGCTGCAGTTATGTTATCAATTACATTAATAAGTCGCAAAGAGGTATGTCCAAGCTTATGCGAGAAGCTGTAGAAGAAGCGCGATCAGGAAATTTTAGTATTAGGCAGAAACTGCAGCACATAGGGCATAAATTCATAAATGGCTCAGAAATATCTGCACAGGAGGCAGCTTATTGCTGTTTAGGGATGTCGTTGTCAGAGAGCAGCAATGCAGAAGTCTTCATAAACACTGGATTGCCTGACAAACGAGTTCAAATGCTCAAGTCTAGGGCACAACTCAGAAGTTTGCCTGAAGACTCAGAGGACATTTTCGAAGTAGGCCTATTAGATCATTACGTTCACCGCCCAGATGATCTAAATAGTTTATGCTTAGCAGATTTTGCGGCATATTATACATTCAGTAGAACTGCAGGTAGGAATCGCCAAGAATCACAGGATGAGGTCGAAAATGCAGGATTCGGAACAACCGAAGTTTATCCTCTTCGCAATGGTAGCGGATTTATTAGAGAAAGGCGTAGTCCACGGATAATACGTTATAGGAGATATAACGTTAACCAAGATAGGGAGAACTATTTTAGGGAATTAGTAATGCTGTATTATCCGTGGAGAAATGAGCAAGATGAGCTTATTAGGAGAAATTGCGAAGAGGTTTGCAATCAGAATAAGGAGCTTATTGAGGCAAATCGTAGGAAATTTAACGTTTTAAATGATAGTGAGTTAGAAGATGCTCTCAGTAGAGTATTAGATGAGAATCAGGAAGAAGAGTTAGGTAATTCAGATGAGCAGGAGAATGTAGATAATAGGTTTAGAGCATTAGGTGTAGCTGAAATAGATCCTCAACTCAACGTTTTAAATATAGGAAATGTCGAGAATGCAGATGGGCCAAACAGCAACACTGTTCAGTTTGTTAAGTTGCCTGTTTTAATGACATCGTCATGTTTAGAGGAAATTGTATCGTCCCTAAACTTAAAACAGAAAACTTACCTGAACCATGTTTTGCATAATTTTAAAATAGGCAAAAAGTTTTATGAATTTGTAGGTGGTGGAGCAGGTGTCGGCAAAAAGCCGACTAATTTCGGTAATATATCAAGCCCTTACAACTAGGTTTAATAATAGAAGAGGCTCAAATCCTGACTCTATTAAAGTTCTTTTGTCCGCTCCAACAGGGAAGGCTGCATTCGGAATAGGAGGTTGTACACTCCATTCAATGTTCAGTCTTCCTATTAATCAGTCCGATCGAATTGGGACCTTATCCGCAGACTTAGTTAATACGCTACATTCGAGATTGATTGATCTCAAATTACTCATTATTGACGAGATTTCAATGGTAGGAGCCAAAATGTTTGGCTTTATTAACCTGAGGCTACAGCAAATTTTCAAAAGTAATCACTTTTTTGGAGGAATACCTGTCATCGTGTTCGGCGATCTCAGACAACTGAGGCCTGTGGGCGACAAGTGGATATTTCAGCAACCCTCTAGCCAAGCCTACAGTGAATTACATGGCACACTGTGGGGAAAACAATCAAATTAGGTTTGAATTTTTCGAGTTGACGGAAATAATGCGTCAACGAGATGACCAACCATTTGCTGTAGCCCTTAATAATATGGCATCCGCTCATATGACGACCTCAGACATTGAGCTCATTAGATCAAGAGTTGTAAGGGAAGATATAATACCAGAAGATGCTATTCATCTTTTCCACTCCAACGCCGACACAAATTCATATAACGTTTTAAAACTGAATCGAATTGCGACCACTCAATATTGTTCAAATGCTGAGGATTTTTATAAAGGGTAGTAATTTAGGTGAGGCAAACAAGGCCCGCATTCTTGAATCCGTTAAAGGATTCAAAACTTCAGAAACCCAGGGTTTGTGTAGTTCTCTCATTTTAAAGACGACAGCAAAATACATGATGACTGTTAATATAGATACTTCAGATGGCTTAGTTAATGGAGCAACAGGAATACTTAGACAGATAGATTTAGATTCAAACAGTCATCCTATTCTTCTATGGGTAGATTTCATTGAAGAAAGAGTAGGAAAAGAATTACGTTTAAAGTATAGAAATCTACCCAATCCATTGTGGACCCCAGTAGAAAAAACTGTTAGAAGTTTTCAGTATAGGAAAAATGAAAATGTTACTATAGATCGCAAACAGTTTCCGATCGTACCTGCTGAAGGTATAACTATCCATAAAAGCCAGGGTGCAACCTTTAATAAGGTGGTGGTCCACGTATCCGATGGCTTAGATAGAGCAGCTTTATATGTTGGCTGTAGTAGAGCGACAAGTGCAGCTGGACTGTTTATAGTAGGCAATTTCAACCCTCCGAGGCCCCTCAAGGTCGAAATGTTGTTCAGGAAGAGTTAGAAAAATTACGCTCCATTAAGTTACTTAGTACGCATTTCGACTACTTAGTTAACAGTTCCAATTTCGAAATTATATTCCATAATGTCCAAAGTCTGCACTGTCATCTTAAAAGTGTTCAGAGTGACAAGCTAATGCTCCATGCATCTATGCTTTGTTTTGTTGAAGGCTCGACCTTCCCAAATGAGACTTATGAAGTCTCAGGATATAGGATTGCTGTACGTTTAGACTGTTTAGAAGAAGGTAGGACTCGATCACAAAGAGGCATTCTTGTTTTCGTCAGGAACGAACTTTTTGAGAATGTTAGTCTTTGTTCCACAGGTCGCAATATTGATGGTTCGCACGTATTCGAGTATGCAGTTTTAAAGTTTAAGTCTATAGGTATTTTGATAGTTTACAAAAGCCCCCATTACTCGTTACCTAAATTTAGAAGTGAGTTTGAGGATTTATTTGTAGAATATGGAGAAATTTTAGGTAGTGAAGTAGTAATATTAGGAGATTTTAATTTATGTCTAAGCGCTCTCACTCAGGCTAGGGAAACATATGAAAGCTTAGTTAGGAAGGGATTTAGATCCCTTTTAGATTTGAAAATGTCCACAACACGTGACGATACACACATCGACTGGGCATTTTCAAATGTGTCGCTTGGCCAAGCCAGCGCAAAAACCTTTGAGACAGTGCACAGTATTCACGACGCGATTTCGGTAAGCATTTTAGGGCTATAAGTTGATAGGTCGGGAATTTTTTTTGTTTTTTTTTTCCGCGCGGGGAACATGGAAATTTGTAATTTTTCTAAAAATTACTAATTTCAAGTCGACTCGAAGATCTATTACAAAGATCTAATTGCATCGCAATGACCTCCACGTGGTGTTCCCTGGATACCGATTTAAGTTTGAATAATCGGAAACTAACTCGAGCGGCGAACTGTAGAAGTAATCGGGCGTGTTCGATTATACTTTGTTGTTTTTTAATACCCGGATACCGATTTTAAAAATTTCATAATACAATCGGGAATAAAATGCATGCAGAGAGTATTATACGGTCGGGCGAGCTCGACTGTACTTTTCTTTCTTGTTTATTATTATTATTGTTGCTGAGGCTGCTCTAAGAGCGCGAAAGAGTATAATAAGTTTGTAATGCGGTTCACCGCAAAATGCATTAACGTTTTCTAGATTTACCTTTGTTTTTTAAGCGAAGCTTCTTTTTTACAAATTCATATTTCATTCTTTTCTTTTTAGTTTCAGAAGTATTTTTTTTTTAATTTTTTTCTGACATTTTTATGAGTTTTATTTATTTTCTGTGGAATTTTGCGCAAATATTTATTTATTTAGGTGCCTAAAGCGAATTAAAAAATTGAATATTTATTGTAGTCATTAAAAATAAATTCCTGATTTGTTTTTTAGTAAAATGTTTTTTTTTTTTTTTGAATTTCTTTTTTTTAAACATTTTTTTATTATTAGTTTATGATGCTATTTTCGAGTTTTGTTGATTTATATTTATGTCAATGTTCTTGTTTATAATTTTCTTATAAAGAAAAATGTTTAAATTAATATTAAATATTTTATATATTTTATTTAAATTTAGTCCGCTATTTAAATAACATTTTGATACCTTAAACTTTGCTTCTATTTAGTAAATATAGCTTGAAAGTAATTTATAATTTTTTATTTTTAAAAAGTTTTAATCATCTTAAGAAAGTTTTGACTGTTTTTTTAATATTTTAATTTAGTTTAAAGTTACTAGTTAATTTTTTTAAATTTATTTTTATTTAATTATTTATTTATTCTCAGATTGTGAACAGTCGACATTAAAAGAGAAAAGAAATAAATTAAGTTTAATTTATATTGAAATTATAAAACATTATAACATAAAAATTAAACAATTTTAAAAATTATTATTAATATTATTGAAATTAAATTTGGAATAAAAACAAATGATTTATAATTTTTTATTTTTAAATAATAATCTTAAGAAAGTTTTGTTTTCTTTTTATATATATTTTTTGTAAGTTTACAATTTTTTGTTGATTTTTATTTGTTTTTATTATTTTATGTTATTTATTTTTATTTTATTTTTTTATTTATTTTTATTTTATGTTTTTTATTCTTTATTTATTTTTATTTTTTTTTTTTTTTTTATTTTTTATTTATTTTTATTTCATTTTTTTTTTTATATTTTTTTTTTTTTTTATTTTATTTTTTTGCCTAAGACTTTAAAAATGGTTTCCAAATTTACTTGTCTCATTATGCTTGCCATTGTCGTTGTTGCCTCACTGTGGCAGTGTATACATGATTCAGCTTGTTGCATGTGTTGGCCACTTGTCGCCTTGTTTTTATTTTTTTCTTTCAATTTTTTTTTGTGCCACGCACCTGTGGCAAGCAGCACTGGACGTTGATCAGTGTTCGGTGTTTGCTGTTTGCTGTTTTCTGTTTGGTGATCGTTGCGGTAATTACAAGCGACGACTCTCAGCTCAGCTGCAGTTGCATTTTGGTTTTTTTTATTGATGTTGTGGTTGTTGTGGTTGTTGTTGTTGTTGGATTTTGGGGGCAAAGCAAAGGCAGAAGTAATTTCCACTAATTACGAGGCAATGAGTTGAGTAAAAGTAAAATACGATTGCGTGCATCTGCATCTGCCTCTGCCTCAGCATCTGTATCTGCATTTCGGGGTGCCTCATATTGTGGCACTCTCTGTGGCAGTTAAAGTTGGCTTTAAAGCTAAACTTATAGCTGGCTACCGATTGTTTGCCGCTTGAGATCTTTAGCCGCATGATTTGCGATTTTTTCTTCGCGGTGCCAAAGTGTTGAGTGTCCCGTCCGCAAACTCACTCTGACACCAGTCCCCCCTCAACCCCCTCCAGCCACGCCCCCTTCTCTCGCTTTGTGAGCAAATTAAATTTTAAACATTCAACGGACGTTGGCAAAATCATAAACACAAATCAAATGAATTTTCATAATTGCATTCGGTTGCCTTTTTCCGTTTTCTGCTGACTTCTGTCATCAGTTTTCTTCTACATCTACTTCTACCCAATCCCCCATCCCTACTCCAATGGGCGGCTATCAACTGGGCGTGGCCAAGTCTAGACAGAAAGTTGTCACTATCCCTGTGTTGCGTTTATCTTGATTAGCTTATCCCTTAGCACTGGAACCTGTGACGTCAACAGCTACATAGATAACGATGAGACAGCTCTTTGCCTCAACACCTGAAAAACAGCATGAAGTGGGAAGGGAAAAAGGCAGTGAATAGATGATTGGAATGGCAGCAGCAACACCTACAAAGGTGCACAATTCAGCTTGAGTTTGAGCCTTAAAATTCCATTCATTTAAAATTTAAACGATTTCTAATGAATTTCTCAAGAATGTTAAGAATTTTAGAAATTACTTCAACATTAAATTGCCGGAAATTAATTTCAAGTTACATTCCAAAGAATTTCATAATAATTGATACTTGAAATTTATTGATTGCAAAACAATTTTTTGTTTTGAGAATAAGCAAAATTCATTTTTTTTACTATTATTTAAACTAAGTAAATAAATTGTTTATTAAGCTGTGGCATTCCAAGTAAAATATGTTTAAATCTTTTAAATTTGTTTATGCTTAATATAAAAACATTAATTAGAGTTTCATTGAGATATTATTTATATATATTAATTCGCATATTTTAAAAGTACATAAAGTTTAAACAGCTTGTAATTAAAGCAAGATTGTTAAAAGGCAGTTATGTCAAATATGTAGTCAATATTTAAAATTCACAATTTTCCCAACTTTGACTGATCATAACTCAGCCAAATGAAGCGATATCTTAAAAAGTCATACCTTTTTATACTCTGGACAACTAGCAGAATTAATCGCAATCAAAATCTAAAATTCTCAAAATCGAACCCATTTTGGCAAATTGTATGATGAGACTTGAGACATTTCTTAACATTACCATATAATTGGAATCAAAATGCTAAGAGTTTTATTTTATAAAATTATAACGACACTTTCTATTAAATAATTTAAATATAAATTCATTGGCGTTAGTACCACATAAGTAAAGTTTGCTTATCTCGTGTGATTTTTATGTGATCGCTACAAAGTAGAAATACAGGGTGTTTGCAAGTCGACCCTTTTGACTGTTGCTGTTACTGACTTTTACTAGCTTACTTCAAAGTTTCTTTTCAACTGTTTATTGCATTCACAGCTCATTTGTGGTTTAGTTCCCACAGCTCCTGTTGTCTCTCATTCTCTACCTCTCTCTCTCTTTCTATCTATCTCCCTCTCTTTCTCTTAGTTCTTCTCTATTACTTTCTTTTGTTCATTTTTCTTCTCTTTTTATTGCTTTATGATTCAGGACCCTTTCCATATGCCTTTGCAATATGCTCAATTCTTCCTTCCGGTTGTTCACACACACATGCATTCACTGGCATAGTTATACACACACAAACACACACACGCACATATCTATGCATATGCAGATACACAGATACATTTGTATCTATGCAGTGCAAGTTCCATGCGCTGCCCCCCAAAAATTGTTTGCTATTTTGCATTTGCTGCATGTCTAGTTTTATTTTTTATTTATTTTTTTTTCTGTTACTTTTTCACATTTTTGTAGTTTTTTTTTTTTTGTCAATTTCACGCTCTATTTGTGAGGTTTGGCATTTGCCTTTGCCTTTTGTTTGATTTGGTTTTTGTTTTTGTTTTGTTTGTTTTTGTTTTCATTTTTTGTTGCTGTTTTTCAGTTTGAATCTTTGATATTTTTGTACTTTTGACCAATTTGCGGCGTACAATGTGAACAAACAAGCACTAAAAACAAACAGAAATGCAAACACTCACACACACACACACCCACACTCTCGCACACCTTTGAATGTGTGTGTTTGTTTGTGTGTGGGCCAAATGATTGGCAGCTTTTCAATATGGCGCTAATTGAGTTTTTAATTGTTTGACTTTACACTTTTGATCCCTTTTTGTGCGAATGTGTCGCTTGGAATTGCCAGCGACACGCTTCGCTTTGTATTTTTAGTTGTATCTCAAAGTGTTGTTTTGTAGATACAACTATAAATACTATACAACTCTAGATACTACTACTCTACTCTAAATACTACTGTACGCTATAAATAGTAAATAGTATTACTACTACTGTTACTATTACTACTTCAGAATAGTAAATAGTACTACTACTACTACTACTTCTGCTACTACTATTACAACTTCTACTACTACTACGACTACTAATACTACTACGACTACTAATATTACTACTACTACTACTACTACTACTACTACTACTACTACTACTACTACTACTACTACTACTACTACTACTACTACTACTACTACTACTACTACTACTACTACTACTACTACAACTACTACTACTACTACGACTACGACTACTACTACGACTACTACTACTTCTATTACAACTTCTACTACCACTACGACTACTAATACTAATACTAATACTACTACTACTACTACTACTACTACTACTACTACTACCACTACTACCACTACTACTACTACTATTACTACTACTACTACTACTACTACTACTACTACTACTACTACTACTACTACTACTACTACTACTACTACTACTACTAATAATACTACTAATACTACTTCTTATACTACTACTACTACTAATACTTCTACTTTTACTACTACTTTTACTACTACTTTTACTCCTACTTTTACTACTACTTCTACACCTACTTTTACTACTACTACTGCTCATAATACTAGTACTATTTCTACTTTTACTACTACTACTTCTTTTACTTCTACTACTACTTTTACTACTACTTCTACTACTATTACTATTACTTCTACTACTACTACTACTACTACTACTAATAATACTACTACTACTACTACTTTTACTTCTACTTTTACTACTACTACTATTACTACTACTACTACTACTAATAATACTACTACTACTACTACTTTTACTACTACTACTACTACTACTACTACTATATTTAATACTACTAGTAGTAGTATTTTGGTTGTTGTTACTTTGCTGTTATTACTATTGTTTACCCCTTTATATTTTTTTGTCATCTTAGGAAGCTGTCAAGCAGCTCTACGAACCGGTCGGAGGTCCTTCATAAGTATTTATAATTTGATACTGTCGAACGACAATGACTACAACAAAAACAACAAAAACTACGGGAACAACATCATCAAGTGCTGCTGCAATCAAAACGCTTTTCCCCCTTACTTCCTTTACTTTCCTCTTTTTGTGCCAGCAAACTTGTTTTAATGGCCCTGGCATCAAGCATACACTGGAAAAAAAAATGAAAAATATTAATAAGATTTTTTAAAACTCAGTTTGTTGGCCTTTAAAATAAGTGAAATAATTATTTTTGTTTGTAAAATTATTTGAAGACCAAAAGTGTGTGCGATTTGAACTTCAAGTCTTTTAAATAAAATTACTTTATTCAAATATTTCTTTATTTTGATCAGTGTAGGGGTAATGGCAAACTCCAGAGCTCAGATCCCAAACATCTCCACAGTCCACCGTCTTTCGTCATCCATCTCCTGTCTCCCGTTTCTCGTCTACAATGCACGCTCCGTTATTGCAAGCTTCGCACCGAACGTCACTCAAGTTGAAATAATTTTAATTTAGTTGCTGGTAAACTATAAACAGGCTCTCGCCTGTCGTCTGCAATTGCCAGAGTCCTCTCATGTCCTCTCATGTCACCCCTTCCCCTGGCTCGTCCACAAACTCCTGCCCCAAACGTTGTGGTAGCGTCAATAGGGTCCTGGTCCTGTTTCAGAGTCTCCATCTCCATCTCCATCCCAATCTTCATCGAAGCTTCAGCTTCAGCCTAAAGCCTTGGACTGTGTTCTTGTTGTTGTTCTTGTCGTTGTCGTCAGCACTTTCCATTGATAAGCGGCACGCATTCAAACTCAAACGCAGCTCAGTCATCAACTTGATGACGTTGATAATGATGATCATCATAATGATGATGAAGATAATGATGAGAATGACGTTGCCGCGTCATGTGGTGATTAAGTCAAAGCGTAATAACAGCAACGACAAAAAAAACTGATTTGAAACCCACAAATTATTCAGGCATAGACGAATATTGAATGCTCTTTTTTGAAAGCTTTGAAATGCTTAAAATAAAAAAATTGAATATGTTTAAGTTATTTAAAAAACTATACTAAAATGTGTAATGAAATTAAATTTTTTAATATTTGGACACTGAAAATGTTCATATTAAGCATTTTCAGGATTTTCAACCGATTGTTCCTATGGCAGCTATATGATATAGTAGTCCGATTTGGATGAAATTTGGTCAACAGCTGGGGAATGATAGCAAATGTGTTTTGCATGAATTTTTTTGAAATTGTTCAATGGACACTGAACATTTTTATACTAAGCATTTTTAACCGTTTGTTCCTGTGACACATATAGTTGTCATATATGTATAATGGTCCAATCTAGATAAAATTTGAGATTTTTTCATTTTTTTTATTTATTTGATTATTATTATTATTTCTTTTTCTCTATCATAAATTTTGAAAATAAATAAATTAAATATATAAATAAAATAAATAAACGACTAAATAAATTATTAAACAGTTTTTTATATTATATATATTATTTTTTTTTATTTATATTTTTTCCAACATTTTTTTTACAATCTACTATAATGTTTAAGGCTTAAGTTAATCTTAAATTTTTAAGTATCACCTGAGTGTCTGCACCTGAAATCAGTTTAAAACTTGAGATTTGTTTACGTCGAGTCCACAGTGCACCCTTGTGCTGCTTGTGTTGCTTGAAGGGTTGAAGAACACGTTGTTCTGTTATTTTTTTTTGCAGTAAATGTTAAAGTCGCTTCTTAACCGGTTTCCGGACTCGTATTATGTAAATGGTTTTCGAAACTTGGTTGCTTGGACGAGCTATGATTGCAGTGCTGCAATGGGCCAATGGCCAATGCAATATCTTAATGGTCAAAGACGAAGACAGCGAATACGATTGGGATTGGGATTTTGACTGAGGGACTGGAAGCTGAGACTGAGGCAGCGGTTGAGTCTGAGTCTGAGCCTGAGCCTGGCCAAGGACATGGCACGTTGGACTGGCAGGATTTCAGGATGGGGTGCTCATATTTCGTAGTTATTTATGCGCCAGCCCGTTATTAAAAAATATTTTTGCAGCCGCGCACTGATGGAAAACTGGCCAGGGTCGTGGCAGCCATTGGCATTTACCTGCCGCACGGTGTGAAGCATGGGGAAGGTTGGGGAGGGGGAAGTTGGGGGCGTGGCAGTACAGTGGCACATATAGCGAGTCAGAGAGGGCAGCAGAGGTATGAAAGGAATCAGGGATGAGATAGAGATAGAGACCGCAACCTCAACGTCACATTGATGGCAACCCTTCTCCTTCGCACACTCTTGTACCGACTTCCCTCTCACTCACACTCCCGCTGGCTATCTCTTGCCGTGCAACATTATACTTTCGCCTTGTTCTTTTTGAAGACCGCTTCATCGTGCTCTTCCTCTACCTCGTCCTTCTCTTCGTTCTTCGATGTTCGTCCTTCGTCCTTCTTGTCCTCTTCCACGTCCTTATCCTCTACGTTTTCTTGCTTGTGTTGTTTAATTTTTCAGTTGGTTTCAGTTTGGTTTTTGTGCCGTCCCATTCTCCTCTTCCTGCCCTCAACCCCAGCATACCCCCCACACCCCCACCGACCACCTGCCCTCATACACCCCTTCCATTTGCAGGCCTTCTTGTCGCTGAAGAGGTTTTAAATTTCCAGCCTGATACTTTAATCCAACCAGGCAAAAGGCGTCTTTGCAGCTGTCTCCTTTTCTCCTTTACTCGATCTTCTTCTCTCCCTTGCTCTCTCTCTCTCTTTCTCCCTCTTTACTGCTGCGATTTTACTTACTTTTATTGAGGTTGCCTTAGCGTTGCTTTACTGTACTGTTGCTGTTGTTGTTATGCATCGTGTGCAGTTTTTAAGATTTTCATTTTTATTATTATGAATTTATATTCTATCTGCTTTTAGCCCAGTTCCCCAAGACAACTAGGGGATTATATTTTTGTGGTAAGAACTTTTTAACATATTTCTTAAGTTAATGATTCTCTTAACATAACTTAGTTTTTCTTGTGTATTTTAAGCTCTTTCGTTAACTGAAGTATCTCTTTAAACTTTCAAAAGCTGGGCACATGAGAGTCGTGTACCTCGATCGAAGCGTTCTTACTAGTTTCCTTTTGCTATTGTTGTTCAAAGGATTTTTTTTTTCAGCTTATACTTATATCAAGTATTGAATGCACCCTTAAAAGACTTGCTGCTTGTCTATATAATGATGCAAAAGAAATAATGAAAGACAGAGAAAGCTGTTGCTGTTGTTCAACTGCGAGATACCCATTAGTGCACCAAAGTACTTTGTTTTAAAATTCAAATTAAAAATGTAATTTAAGTTCATGTGGTTTTAAATCAGTTTCAATGCACCCCAATTTCAGCTACTTTCGGTGTTTGGGTGAATTTGGTCCAGCCTAAGCTCTAGTTCAATATACTCCTTACAGAGCAGCAGTGTAAAGGGTATAAATATGCTGTTATTTGATGACAACGTCAATGTGAAGAGCTCAGCTTGCCAATTAAATTGTAGTTTTCTTTAGTCTTCTTTGACAAATGTTTATCATTTAAACAATTTCCAGGGCAGAAACGAGAGCAAATAGTAGTAGAAAGAGACAGGTATAGACAGGTATGGGCTGATTAAAAAAGGGAAAGCAATAATTTGACAGAACCTTTTGAATGATTATAATGTGTGCCAAATTTGTCGAGGTCAAAAGGGCTGCTCACAAATAGGAGATTGTGGACGTTTGCTCGATGGTGCCTTGGCACTGTGTTCAATTATGCAGTCAACCTTATCGAATGACCTGTAATTTGCTTGCTTATTGCCATTTGCTGCCCTGTCGCCTTTGATATTGATGCGCTTCATAAGAAATGCTCATTAGAAAATCAATTAGAATTTATGACAAGTCTTTGAGGCTCAATTAGCAGTTGAAATGTGACTAATGAAAATTCGAAGTAAATGTTTTTACTTAGTCTATACAGAGGCTATCCCTTTCACACACAAGCAGTGTGTGTCTCTTTCGCTCTTAGAAATCTAATTTCATTTGCATGCATATTTATTTATATTGAAGTTAAATGAAAATTGCATAAAGTTTGTAGCTCCCACACACACAAACACAAACACCCCTCCCACACACACACACATACTCGCACACACACACACTTTAACTACTTCCACATGCATTACTCAATTTTCTGAACATATTACACATACGCCGCGTAAACGCTGCTCACTTCTCAGTTTATGCAATTTGAAGGCATAAATATTTTAAATGGCTTTTATAAATAAGTTTTTGATGCTGCCGCTGTTACACTGCACAACACTGCTTTACACTACACTACAGAGTTGGTGCATTTCCACTTGTTTGTAGGTAAAGGTAAAAGCTAAAAAAGTGCGACTTAGTTTGAGCAACTCAATTATTCAAAGCTTTTTAAATTTTTCCATAATTCAAATTTATTTTTTATTTAACACATATCAATATTCCTTGGTTTTTAAATATTTTTCATAATTTTAAATATTTTTCTGCTTGGCATTTTATTAAATGGCAAATTTCTGCCCGAACTGCGATCAATGCAAAAAATTCTGTATAAAATGCATTTATACTGAGCTGAAATTTGCAGCTTCGCATACCAAATGATGGCTTGAATTTACGAATATCAACTTAATATGCAATACACTGAAACAAATTTCAATAAATTTCTAACTAAAATGTATTCAAACTGTATCCAAGCAGAATAACACTTAATATTTAAGTCAGTTATTGGTAAAGTAAAGGATCATTAGTTTTTATTAGTATTGGTTAAGCTCAAGTCAACAAATTGTGCCTAAAGTTGTTAGTACAACTTTTTTGCTCAGTGTACATATAGGTAAGTATAACCAGTTAAAGGTATTTGTGTGTGTGTGTGTGTGCGAACGAGTCAAGGTATAACAATTATTAAAAATAATAATAACAAAATCAATGAGGGAAGCAGTTGAAGAGAGAGAGAGGGGAAGAGAGAGAGAGGGAGAGAAAGGGAGAAAGAACATCGTTAAGATTAAATGCAGTGTTGCTGCCATTAACAATGATTACCTGAAAGCCGATTCCCAATAATTAAATGTGCAACAGCGCGCAATTTTTAATTGCTGCCAACAAAAAAGAAGTGCGCCTCTGCCACGCCCTCCCCCCTCCCCTCCTGTTACCTATTCCTCTCTTTCTACCCCATCCCCCCAATTTCAACAGTTGATCAATTTTACCAGTCGAACAGTTTTCAGATTCAAGTTTCCAGGTTCAGATGCCGCCTCAGGTCCAGCTTCGAGTTCGAGTTCGAGTTCATGTCGTTGTCCATTTCCCTGTCCCAGTCGGTGCTCCTGTCTGTGTCGCTGTCCCTGTCTGTGTCCGTGTCCATGTCCATGTCCATGTCCGGATTCATGTCCGTGTCCGGCAGTTGAAACGCGCATGAAAATCCCGTACAGAAAACTGTATGTGTGTCTGTGTGTCTGTGTGCTCATATCAAAATTGTTGATTCTGATTTTAATTTATTCATATTTATGCAAAAGAAGCAACCATTTTGCTAGCATACTTTTTGCCGCAACTGTTCACGACATGTGTGTGTGTGTGTGTGTGTGTGTGTGTGTGTGTGTGTGTGTGTGTGTGTGCGTTTCTGCTGTCTCTTATTAATTTGTGCTTTAAAATTTACTTTCAGCATCCACCCAAAGTAAAGCAAACAAAAAAATATTGCACACGCACTGCTTTGACGCGCATATGGTCACCCCAATTTGGTTGACTTCGTGGCAAACAATAACAAATGTATATATACGGAGATCTTATTAAAGCAATTAGTGCTGCGTGAAGAAGAGGGAAAGAGAAAAAAGAAAAAAAGAAAGAGGGAGAAACAGGCAGTACGACAGAGAGAAAGAGAGAGAGAGAGAGAGAGAGACAGAGAGTCAGAGTGAAAAATGAAGACACTGAGTGTCAGAAATTTTTTAACAAAGCTGTTCAAAGTGTTATAAATTGTTTTATTTACTAAAAATTTGCATAGTTAAAATTAAATTAATTTGTTAAAAAATTTATTCTATTAAAATTAGTAGATTTATTCAACTTTGTACAGTTTTTTCTACGTTAATTTTAAATGTTGACATTTTTCTTTCACTCACAACTTCTTTGTTCAGTAAAAAAATGTTTCTTTATTTTTAGACGCCGTACTCTAGAAAGGAGTAGGACAATTCAGTCGAAAATAGGACATCTGTATGAAGACAATAAGTGTTAGTTGAGCTATCGCAGCCAAACTCACATATTATGTGTATGGCACCATTATAACCATCCTCACCTAGTTTGGTCCGGATCGAACAACTATAGCCTATAACTCCCATAGGACAAATCGATCAAAAATTGCTTCTTTGCATGGTAAAATGGGCCCAAGAGTGAGTAGTGGGTCTTTTACAGTCGGCTCGTTCGACTGTAGCCTTTCCTTCTTGTTTCCATAAAAACTTTACTCCAATTTAATTTCAATTGAAATTATTTAGTCTGTTCCAAAACTTCCATAAGAGCATTATCTGAAGCTAAGAAGGCTTTTATTCATCTCCTGTAAATTAATATTAAATAAAATTTCTGACTACTTAAGACTGCTTGAGTCTTAGTGCCGTTAAACTTGACCCAAATTAACAATTAATTGTAAATAATTGTTCAGTATTAAATATCAATTTAATTATTGAAACCTAATTAAGCTACATTCAAAAATCTAAAAATGTATAAAATTTTGAAGATAAATTAACCCAAATACTCTTATGTATTGCAACTAATATGTTAACTTGGCCATAAGCCACTTGACTTAGTTCCACTTCAAATTCGTTGGCCATAAGACTCGACTTAACGAATTGTCAATGTTTTTTGATGTTTTGTGTATTTTTTAAAGTCAAGCAAACAATCACTTTGTATAGCAGCATTAGTTTAAATAAGAAAACACACAAAACTGAAAAAAAACTGCATTCTTTAATATTTTTTTGTTATTTATGAAATCACGCAGAGTTTTTTTTTTTTTTTTGAGTCTTTTGTAGTTGCTACTCAAGTTAATAATTGAGTCTTGGCTTTCCAGATTCAAAGCTGCACTTTCTAAAGCCATGAACAACAACAACAACAACAACAACAACAACAACAGTCACAACAATGACTACAACAACAACAACAACTACAACAATGGCCACAACAACGATAACAACAATGGATAGTGCTTCCGGCTGGCAGATTGCTCTTTGGTGTTCAGTTTTCTGTGGAAAATGCTGCTGAGTTTGCTGTAGTTACTGCTGCTGTTGTTGTTGCTGTTGCTGTTGCTGTTGCTGCTTCTGTTTAGCATGCACCCAATTATGAATTATTTGTAATCTTATCTTTGAGTATGTGGCATAAAAATTATAATTTTGCGGCAAGAAACCCCACAACAATAGCAACTCTCTGCAAGTTCTACAATTTCAGCATTAAAATTTATTAAAAATAAATAAAGCAGCCCATAAACGTTTGTTCTAAGTGTCCGTGTGTGTGCGAGTGTGTGTGTATGTGTATGTGTGTGTATGTGGTGGGTAATTCAACTACTTACACTGACAAAGTTTTAGTGGAAAAACTATTTTCTTACCAATTGACCGCAAAAATGCCTGTACTTATGCTGCAGTAATTAAATAAAATAATACATATATTTAACTAATTAAGTAATAATTAAGAAATTTAGTTAAATTTTCTTAACTTTTGTTATTAAAAATTTTAAAAACTTATTTACATAATTATAGCATTTAATATAGACAACTTTTCAATTCTAAAATTGCTCGATTTTGGAGTGGATAAAAAGTAAAAAATTGCTATAAATTCTAAATTATTAATTAAAATTTTTTTAATATAGAAATATTTAGCTTATTGTTCAATTTGTAGATTTAAATGAAAAGGACGAAATTTGTTGATAATTTACTATTTTTGTAGAGTACCTAAAGTCTTAGTGACCTTTAAAAAAAAAATGTTTTAAGATTTTGATTTAATTTTTTTATTTTTTTTATATAATTTTTTTTTTATTTTTATAAAATAAAATATTTTTTAAAAATATTAAAATTAATATAAAATTTAAAAAAATTATAAAAAATTTAAAATTATAAATAAATAAAAAAAAAAAAAAAAATTGGTTTTAAATTAAAAAAAAAAAAAAAAAAAAAAGAATACAGTCGAGCTCGCCCGACCGTATAATACTCTCTGCATGCATTTTATTCCCGATTGTATTATCAAATTATTAAAATCGGTATCCGGGTATTAAAAAACAACAAAGTATAATCGAACACGCCCGATTATTTGTACAGTACGCCGCTCGAGTAAGTTCCCACTTATTCAAACTTAAATCGGTATCCAGGGAACACCACGTGGAGGTCATTTCGATGCAATTAGATCTTAGTAATAAATCTTCGAGTCGACTCGAAATAAGCAATTTTTAGTTACAAACTTTGCTAATTTCCATGTTCCCCGCGCGGAAAAAAAAATAAAAATAATTCCCGACCTATCAACTTACAGCCCTGAAATCCTTACCGAAATTCAAAGGTTTTTGCGCTGGCTTGGCCAAGCGACACATTTAAAAATGCCCAATCAATGTGTGTATCGTCACGTGTTGTGGACATTTTCAAATCTAAAAGGGATCTAAATCCCTTCCTAACCAAACTTTCATATGTTTCCCTAGCCTGAGTGAGAGCGCGTAAACATAAATTAAAATCTCCTAAAATCACTGATTCCCTACCTAAAATTTCACTATACTCTTCAAATAAATCCTCAAATTCTCTTCTAAATTTAGGTAGCGAGTAATGGGGGCTCTTATAAACTACCAAAATACCTATAGACTTATACTTTAAAACTGAGTATTCGAATACGTGCGAACCATCAATATTGCGACCTGTAGAACAAAGACTAACATTCTCAAAAAGTTCGTTCCTGACGAAAACAAGAATGCCTCTTTGTGATCGAGTCCTACCTTCACTTAAACAATCTAAACGTACAGCAATCCTATATCCTGGGACTTCATAAGTCTCATTTGGGAAGGTCGAGCCTTCAACAAAACAAAGCATTGATGCATGATGCATAAGCTTATCACACTGAACACTCTTAATATGACAGTGCAGACTTTGGACATTGTGAAAAATTATTTCAAAATTGGAACTGTTAAGTAAATAGTCGAAATGCGTACTAAGTAACTTAATGGAGCGTAATTTTTCTAACTCTTCCTGAACTACATTTCGACCTTGGAGGGGCCTCGGAGGGTTGAAATTGCCTACTATAAACAGTCCAGCTGCACTTGTCGCTCTACTACAGCCTACATATAAGGCTGCTCGATCTAAACCTTCGGATACGTGGACCACCACCTTATTAAAGGTTGCTCCCTGACTTTTATGAATGGTAATACCTTCTGCAGGTACGATCGGAAACTGCTTTCTATCTATTGTAACATTTTCATTTTTCCTAAACTGAAAACTTCTAACAGTTTTTTCTACTGGGGTCCACAATGGATTGGGTAGATTTCTATACTTTAAACGCAATTCTTTCCCTACTCTTTCCTCAATGAAATCTACCCATAGAAGAATTGGATGACTGTTTGAGTCTAAATCTATTTGCCTAAGTATTCCTGTTGCTCCATTAACTAAGCCATCTGAAGTGTCTATGTTAACAGTCATCATATATTTTGCTGTCGTCTTTAAAATGAGAGAACTACACAAACCCTGGGTTTCTGAAGTTTTGAATCCTTTAACGGATTCTAGAATGCGGGCCTTGTTAGCCTCACCTAAATTACTACCCTTTATAAAATCCTCAGCATTTGAACAATATTGAGTGGTCGCAATTCGATTCAGTTTTAAAACGTTATATGAATTTGTGTCGGCGTTGGAGTGGAAAAGATGAATAGCATCTTCTGGTATTATATCTTCCCTTACAACTCTTGATCTAATAAGCTCAATGTCTGAGGTCGTCATATGAGCGGATGCCATATTATTAAGGGCTACAGCAAATGGTTGGTCATCTCGTTGACGCATTATTTCCGTCAACTCGAAAAATTCAAACTTAATTTGGTTGTTTTCCCACAGTGTGCCATGTAATTCACTGTAGGCTTGGCTAGAGGGTTGCTGAAAAATCCACTTGTCGCCCACAGGCCTCAGTTGTCTGAGATCGCCGAACACGATGACAGGTATTCCTCCAAAAAAGTGATTACTTTTGAAAATTTGCTGTAGCCTCAGGTTAATAAAGCCAAACATTTTGGCTCCTACCATTGAAATCTCGTCAATAATGAGTAATTTGAGATCAATCAATCTCGAATGTAGCGTATTAACTAAGTCTGCGGATAAGGTCCCAATTCGATCAGACTGATTAATAGGAAGACTGAACATTGAATGGAGTGTACAACCTCCTATTCCGAATGCAGCCTTCCCTGTTGGAGCGGACAAAAGAACTTTAATAGAGTCAGGATTTGAGCCTCTTCTATTATTAAACCTAGTTGTAAGGGCTTGATATATTACCGAAATAAGTCGGCTTTTGCCGACACCTGCTCCACCACCTACAAATTCATAAAACTTTTTGCCTATTTTAAAATTATGCAAAACATGGTTCAGGTAAGTTTTCTGTTTTAAGTTTAGGGACGATACAATTTCCTCTAAACATGACGATGTCATTAAAACAGGCAACTTAACAAACTGAACAGTGTTGCTATTTGGCCCATCTGCATTCTCGTTATTACCTATATTTAAAACATTGAGTTGAGGATCTATTTCTGCTACACCTAATGCTCTAAACCTATTATCAACATTCTCCTGCTCATCTGAATCACCTAACTCTTCTTCCTGATTCTCGTCTAATACTCTACTGAGAGCATCTTCTAGCTCACTATCATTTAAAACGTTAAATTTCCTACGATTTGACTCAATTAGCTCCCTATTCTGATTGCAAACCTCTTCGCAATTTCTACTAACAAGCTCCTCTTGCTCATTTCTCCACGGATAATACAGCATTACTAATTCCCTAAAATAGTTCTCCCTATCATGGTTAACGTTATATCTCCTATAACGTATTATCCGTGGACTACGTCTTTCCCTAATAAATCCGCTACCATTGCGAAGAGGATAAACTTCGGTTGTTCCGAATTCTGCATTTTCGACCTCATCCTGTGTTTCTTGGCGATACCTACCTGCAGTTCTACTGAAAGTATAATATGCCGCAAAATCTGCTAAGCATAAACTATTTAGATCATCTGGACGGTGAACGTAATGATCTAATAGGCCTACTTCGAATATATCTTCTGAGTCTTCAGGCAAACTTCTGAGTTGTGCCCTCGACTTGAGCATTTTAACTCGTTTGTCAGGCAATCCAGTGTTTATGAAGACTTCTGCATTGCTGCTCTCTGACAACGACATCCCTAAACAGCAATAAGCTGCCTCCTGTGCAGATATTTCTGAGCCATTTATGAATTTATGCCCTATGTGCTGCAGTTTCTGCCTAATACTAAAGTTTCCTGATCGCGCTTCTTCTACAGCTTCTCGCATAAGCTTGGACATACCTCTTTGCGACTTATTAATGTAGTTGATAACATAACTGCAGCACGCATATGGATCTAATATAAACTGAATATCTATGTTGGCTCTCTGCATTGACAGAATATGCGTGTTGTACGCATTCACCATAATGGCGTCGAAGCTTCTCTTTAAAAATATCTTTGGTCTATTCAAACTAGATCTGATAGCAAGAATATAATCCTCATAGCTAAGACCAATTTGAGGTTGCGAGAGAAAATGATTAAAATCGTTAAGCGATTCCCTAATTTCACTATCTACTGGAGAACTCAAGAAATTGTTTATTTTCTCGAAGTTGTTTTGATGAATTGACTTATTCGGACAATCTTCTGGAAGAGGAAAGAGAATTTCTGTACTAGGAAAAGGAGGATATGGTATACCAAAACGACAGATTTGCCTATTTCTGATGCTACGCTGGCATGACGGAGTATGCTTATGCGTTTGGTATAAAATGAATGGTGTCAATTCATCGTTTGTTGGAGTTTTTTCCGTCGTAATAAACTGATCAACAAACTCAACAACAGGCGGACAAGAAGAAGGATTGCTAGCATCAAACAAAGGGGCATCTTTCAACCAGAACATTCCATGAATGTGTGGTGAACCCCGATGTTGGAACTCTACTCGCCAATAATATTTATAAACAGAATGTCGGCCGAAAATGCCTCCATCCTTTTTCATTACTTTTAAAAGCTGCCTATACCTATAATCGAAATACCTAGCACAAGTAACTGGGTCTGATCTAATAAGTTCTACAACTTCAGACCTTTCTAATCTACCTGCCTCTTCTTCGGTTAGAACTTCCTTCCTAACTGTTTTCTTTAAAATAACTATCAGTTCTAACCACTTGCTTTCTGCAGCAGAAAGCGTTATGAAGAAAGAAGGTATGCCAAATTGCCGAATCATGGCCATAACCTTCTTCTTCTCTGCTTCCCAATGAGCAGGAGACGAGCGAATGCCTTTTAAAATTTTAAAACCCTCATCAAACTGAATTAACCTATCTATTTCTTCATCATTAAGGGCTGTCCTAGCTGTAACGCCGCGGGAAGCGCTGTGCTTTCTCAAGCAAATGGAATAATTATTCCGCATATTAATTAGCTGCATTTTTCTCAAATTATAAAAAAGCTTATCTACCCTACAAGCCCTTCTATCGTAATTCCTAAGCTCTGATCTAATAATTTTTGTGTAGCTTTCTACACAATTTCGCTTGACTCCTGCATAAATCTTGGGAAAAGACAACTCCTCTGAATCACAATCAGTTATCATGTCCAGAGGCCGTTGTCCTTCCCCAGGTGCTATAGCTAATCTACTACCATCTAAATTCTCTACTGGAACATTGTCCATTAAGGTTTCCTCACCTCCAGGATTAAGTTCTTGCTCTTCTACTGGAGCATTCTCTTCTACATTTGGGTTTGCAGCTCTATCACCCAATTCTCTAACTACGTCTATATCTTCTGTTGATGCAATAAATGGAACGACTTCAGATGTATGAGAAGCCAACCATTCCTCATTAATACTAATCTCATGCTTTCTGTAAAGCTCAGTGCCTACTAAATGCCTAATTGCATCAACTACACGAGATGGAGATATAGTTTCCACCATGAAACTGTGACGATATTCTAATCGGCGTTTGAGGTGGAGCTGAATAACCTCTGCGTCACTAAAAGCCCTTGGAAGGGAAGTTACGACATTCGCAACTGGAATTGGCACATTAACTACAGCTCCTTTTATGCTGTTTTGACGATCATAATCTAAAGACTTTATGATCATAAACGGCAGCCGCGGAGAAACTAATCTTTCTTCTAAACTATGTAAATCCTTCAGACATTCTGGAAGTGGTGGGAAATCTAGGCCATTGGTAATGGAATTATTAGGTTTTCTTCCATCCTTAATTGAACGGCTACAAGATTTACAAAACGAATGCTTGCCGTCCACAGGAGGAAATTGATCAGACAAAAACAGAATGTCTGCACTAAATTCATTGTGTTCTAAAACATATTCCCTACTTATCCTGTCTATCTGGTGAGGAAACCACAAGCCTTTACAACAAATACAAACATGGTCGGGGCCCTGTTTAATTGATTTGTTGTAAGTGGCTATAAAACTTTCTAAACTATTCCTAATGGGTCGTGCCTGTTCCTCAATGGCATTCGCTCGTGCCTGCTCATTTCGGGCAGCATTACGCTGATTTTCTGCTGCTCTATTCTGAGGAATACTTCTATACTGACTAACTCTCTGACTTAAATTTCTTGCTGAATCTACTGCTATCTGGCGTGCTCTTATACGAGCACTTCTTCTTTGAGCTGTATTACGAGCTCTTTCAACTAACCTACGAACAGGGTCGTTTCTACTCTGTGACCTAGCTATTCTATCTACTTCTCTTTCTAATATTCTAATCTCTACATTTTGTCTTCTCTCAAAGTGCGCCTGACTATTGCGCACTTGCTCTATCCGTCTAACTAAAATATCCTGTCTTCTTTGCGATCTTCGCAAAGTATCTACTGCTTGCTCTCTTTGTCTAACCTGTGGATCGCGTCTCCGTACTGTCCTACGCGAAGTATCGGCTGCCTGTTCCCGATCCCTTTCTTGAGAATTTTCCCTACGATTTCGTCTGCGGTGGGCATCTGATGTCCGCTCGCTCTGCCTTACCTGTGGATCCTGCCTTCTAATTGTTCTACGCGAAGTATCGGCTGCCTGTTCGCGATCCCTTTCTTCAGAATTTTCCCTACGACTACGTCTGCGATGGGCATCTGATGTCCGCTCGCTCTGCCTTACCTGTGGATCCTGTCTTCTAATTGTCCTATGCAAAGTATTTGCCTCCTGTTCACGATCCCTTTCTTCAGAGTTTTCCCTACGACTACGTCTGCGATGGGCATCTGATGCCCGTTCGCTCTGCCTAACCTGTGGATCCTGTCTTCTAATTGTCCTATGCAATGTATTTGCCTCCTGTTCGCGATCCCTTTCTTCAGAGTTTTCCCTACGACTACGTCTGCGATGGGCATCTGATACCCGCTCACTCTGCCTAACTTGTGGATCCTGTCTTCTAATGGTCCTATGCAACGTATTGGCCTCCTGTTCGCGATCCCTCTCATCAGAGTTTTCCCTACGACTACGTCTGCGATGGGCATCTGATACCCGCTCATTCTGCCTAACTTGTGGATCCTGTCTTCTAATTGTCCTATGCAATGTATTGGCCTCCTGTTCGCGATTCCTCTCTTCAGAGTTTTCCCTACGACTACGTCTGCGATGGGCATCTGATGCCCGCTC
This sequence comes from Drosophila cardini, assembly GCA_018903735.1. Taxonomy (NCBI): domain Eukaryota; kingdom Metazoa; phylum Arthropoda; class Insecta; order Diptera; family Drosophilidae; genus Drosophila; species Drosophila cardini. The sequence continues at coordinate 44,083 of JAEIGM010000212.1, forward strand.
ACTCTGCCTAACCTGAGAATCCCGTCTCCTACTTGTCCTACGCGAAGTATCGACTGCCTGTTCTATTACTCTTAAACGCGCACTTCTCCTACGGCGTGAACGCTGCTGTGAATTCCCAATCTGTTCTACTATTCGATTTTCACTAACTGCCCTACGGATTCTTTGAGATTGGGAATTCAACTCTCGCTCTCTGTCTGCATACTCTGCATCTTCTCTATTTATCCTATTCCTATCCCTACGCCTTTGAGAACGTGCAGCAGCAGACAATTGCCTTCTTCGGGGCATTTCAAAATTAAATATATTATAAAATACTATAAAAATATAAATTTAAATTTAAAAAAATCTATAAAATTATACTATGTATTATAAGTTTATATAAAAATTTGATTTTTATATAAAAAAGAAAAATTATTAAATAAATTAAATTATTTATATTTATTTTATAAAACAAATTAATATTTATTAAATGTTAATATAATTAATCTTCTAATAATATAACAGAAAATTATATTATTTGATAAAATTAAAATCGGACAAAATCGGACAATACTTAAGACTTACTCCAATTAACGTAACACGGCAAGTACTACGCGTTAACCGAATACCGAACAAAAATCGCGCGCGGTTTCTAGCTCAAACAGCACATAAACCGAACGCGATTCTTTTGTTCAGCAAAACACACACAGAAAATCACGCGCGGTTTCTTAAAAAGAACTACCTACGTCACAAACTACCCGAGCGTAGAATATCGAACGTTCGCGGTGTCTAGCACACAGACGTAAATCAAGTGGAACACACACACACACACTCACGAACTAACGCACTTAATATTAATAAGTTATTAATTATTTAAGCGATATATTAAAATTAACTATTCTAATCGTAATTAATATTTAGTTTTGTTTTGTATTTATTATTCGTAATTAAAATCACGTTTTGTTTAATTTTAATATCGAAATCGACGACAAAATTGATATCGATGCACGATTACACCCGCTCAATCGAAACGTTCGCAACGAATTAAAGCAAAGCAACGCCAAAATTACACAAATGGGAGAGGATTTCTCTCTCACAGAAATGAGACAAGCAGAGTGCGAGTCTAGGAGTGAGAGAGACAGGCTAGAAGGATTAGCGGTAAAAGTCGTTACTTTTGACGCACGCTAAAGCAGTGCTGCCAGAATCACCAAAAATAAATAAATATAGCTAGATTTTTAACAAACAAAATAAAAAATGCTAAAATTAAATAAATTATTCGAAAATTGCTTAAAAAAATGTGTAATCATTAATAGTTTTATAATAATATAAATTTAAAGAAAAACAAATTTAAATAAAAAATACTTAATTTAAAAGCAACAAAAATTCAGTAACATTAAGATAGAACAAATCAAAATTAATCACATTAAAATGGAATATATTTTCAATATTTTCATTATCGTAAACAATTAAAGAATAGTTATAATGCTGTTTAGTTCATCAAGTTGACTTTTATTAGCTGACTGCTAGATCTAGCAACTAAATATCTTAACTGGCAGCACTGATGCTAAGCGTTGTCTGTTTTGCTCAGCGGCCGCCAAAAGTAACGACTTTTTCGCAACTCCTAACTACTTGTCTCTCTCAATCCTGCATGTGTTTGCATGTGTGTGAGTGACAATGCAATGCAAAGAAGCAATAGAACAAAAACGAGAGAGAGCGAAGTGACAATATATTTCTCTTTTTATTGTTTTTGTCTTCTTCGCCAATGTTATTGTTTTGATCAGGTTGATAATCAGCTGTGCAATATGATTTGTTGTTATTCTTCAAATTAGAAGTAGCCAAAACAAAGAGGCAGTATCAGAATAAAGCAAATTTCGTTAATTTTGCTTTTGAACTTTATTTAAAGTTTAGGCATGTAAAATCATTAGGTGAATTAAAGGGCGAAGGTCACAATCGCAATTACTTGACATGCATATATGTACATATATATTTATATATGTATATATTTATATATGTATATATATATATATATATATGGGAAAATATATATATATATATGTACATATATGCTTGTTAGAAAATGTATGTTCATTTGCGTATGCATACATGCTGGCAGTGCTACCGCGACACAAGTAGCGTAAACGTTCGTTCATGTGTTTATATGTTTCTGTCTCGCTTGCACACATGCATTGACATTTTTCTAATATCACTGATATCGTTGTCTGTTTTGCTTAATTTCTAGCGGCCGCCAAAAGTAACGACTTTTTTCGGTACTTTTAACTACTTGTCTCTCTCAATCCTGCATGCCTTTGCATGTGAGTAAGTGACAATGCATGCAAAGAAGCAATAGAACAAAAACAAAAACAACAAAAACGAGAGAGAGTGAAACGAGAATATTTCTCTTTTAATTGTTTTTGTCTTCTTCGCCAATGTTTTTGTTTTGATCTGATTGCTAAACAGCTGTGCAATATGATTTTTTCTATTCTTCAAATTAGAAGTAGCCAAAACAAAGGGAAATGAATAGAAAATAATAAAATTGAGCATTTACACTTTTGTAGTTTTGAACTTTATTAAATGTATTAGCACGTAAGAGAATTAGGTGATGCAAAGGGCGAAGGTGTTAACTCTGTAACTTGACATGTACACATTTATATATGAATACATCTGTACATATGTATAAATACATACATATGTATGCATACATACAAACAGATGTAAGGGGATATGTACATACTATGTATTACATACATATTTACACACATGTACGCATGTACGTACGTGCACGTGTATGTACGTACATGTGCGTATGCCCACATACGGGCAGCGCTGTCGCCGCGCAAGCAGCGTAAACGTTCGCTCACATGTTTTGAATGTTTCTGTCTTGCTTGCACCCATGCATTGACATTGCGTTAAATTATAAACTTTGATACGCGTCTAGCTCTTTTGTTTATTGTCCGATTTATGTGCAACTTTCAGGATAGTTTGATATTCCTAGTCTCCAAATGAATTTGAAATTACAATACTGTACGATAAGAACATATGCCTTAAAATCGACATTAAAGTTTGAAAATTTGTTGCTTCTTGTGGGAAAAGGGGGCGTGGCAGCCCAAAAATTTTAATGACAATGGATTTGTGCCATCCCAAGGAACCTGCCTGACAAAATAGGTATTCCTAATTGCCATAGTTACTGAGCTATTCGCTGAAAACATAATTTTTTTCCGAGGTGTGTCTAGTTTTTTGCTCATTGTGGGCGAATGGGGCGTGGCATCGAAAAAAAAAAAGATTCTTGTATTGACTGACTTAATATCGAGTCGATACTGACCAAATTCAAACTTGTAGCTCTTACCATCTCTGAAATCTGTTTGTTCATACGGACAGACAGACGGACAGACGGACAGACGGACAGACGGACAGACAGACAGACAGACAGACGGACAGACGGACATGGCTATATCGACTCGGCTAGTGATGCTGATCAAGAATATATATACTTTATGGGGTCTGCCACGCCTCCTTCTGCCTGTTACATACTTTTCACAAACCCAATATACTCTCTCTTGCAGAGAGTATAAACAGAAACACTAATGGGAGAAATTTTAAACATATAGCAATAATAATATTTTCTTCTTCATTTCGTAAACATTTATTTTTAAATGAGCTTATAATAAAACAGAGACATTCATGGGAGGAATAGTTTTCCAGATTTTACTTAACTAAATCTTATAAAAAAAAAAGGCTGAAATATATTTTTAATATTAGTCACTAACAATTAAATCGGTGGAAAAATATCTTAGAGCATTCTTTTGGAATAACACAAGTTCAGCACTGTTGAATACAGTAGCTTGTCCACTCAAAGCAAATAATTTTACAGAAAAAAATTAAAAGAATGTACAGGAAAAGGAATGAGCTAGAAAGAATCCGTACCAGGAATTCTCTGACATCGTAATTTTAAAAAATATTAACACTTTAGAGTACGTCTTATTTTGCGCTGTGTGTACAGTGAATAGTGAAAATTGAAAATGGTTTCTCTTTTGAAATAAAATTTGTAGCCCTGAAAAGGGCTTTGTTAAAAACCAAATTCCATAGTTTTGAAATTTGTGCACTGTTGTGTTCTTAACAACAGAGACTTTACTTCTTGGCTGCAGTTGTTGTCTTTGCTTTCGGCTTCTTGGCAGCAGGAGCAGCTTTCTTTGGCGATGATGCCGATGCCTTTTTAGGTTTAGCACTTGTGGTTTTGGGCTTTGGTGCTTTAGCCTTTGCTGCGCTCGATTTGGCCACCTTTGCTGCTGTGGGCTTAGCCTTTATGGTGCCAGTTTTCTTTGCATCCTTAGCCTTTGCCTTGTCGGCTTTCTTTTTCTCGGCAGTCTTTTTGGTTGCTACAGCTTTCGATGTTTTTTTGTCAGCGGATCCAGTTGCCTTCTTGGTGCTTGGAGTCTTCTTCTTTTTAGCTGCTGCGGCTGCAGCTACTTTCTTTGTTTTTTTCTCCACAGAGGTAGCTTTTGGCTTGGGCTCCTTTTTGGCAGAAGCGGACAATTTAAAAGAACCAGATGCACCCTTGCCTTTTGCTTGGATTAGTTTTCCATTTGCCACCGCACTCTTTAAGTACTTTTTGATGAATGGAGCTAATTTCTGGGCATCGCATTTATAAGTGGCACTGATATATTTCTTGATTGCCATAAGCGATGAGCCACCGCGTTCCTTCAAGTTCAGAATCGAGGCGTCAACCATTTGCTGAGTTGGAGGATGCGATGGTGGAGCTGTCGTCTTCTTTGCCTTTGATGCAGGGGCTGCTGCCTTTTTGGCAGCCACCTTCTTTTCTGCTGCGGCTGGTGGAGCTGCCACTGGAGATGCGGTTGTTGCTACTGCGGATTCGGACATATTTCGACGTAAGCGTTCACTGTTAAAATCATTGTCGTATCGCTCCTCTACTCGATTCTCACTCAATCGGGTGACCAACTGAGTGTACTGCGAAAAAAAATTTTAATTAAACAAGAAAGAAAAGTACAGTCGAGCTCGCCCGACCGTATAATACTCTCTGCATGCATTTTATTCCCGATTGTATTATCAAATTATTAAAATCGGTATCCGGGTATTAAAAAACAACAAAGTATAATCGAACACGCCCGATTACTTCTACAGTTCGCCGCTCGAGTTAGTTCCCGATTATTTAAAGTAAAATCGGTATCCAGGGAACACCACGTGGAGGTCATTGCGATGCAATTAGATCTTAGTAATAGATCTTCGAGTCGACTTGAAATAAGCAATTTTTAGAAACTTTGCTAATTTCCATGTTCCCCGCGCGGAAAAAAAAAACAAAAAAATTCCCGACCTATCAACTTACAGCCCTAAAATGCTTACCGAAATTGCGTCGTGAATGCTATGCACTGTCTCAAATGTCTTTGCGCTGGCTTGGCCAAGCGACACATTTGAAAATGCCCAATCAATGTGTGTATCGTCACGTGTTGTGGACATTTTCAAATCTAAAAGGGATCTAAATCCCTTCCTAACCAAACTTTCATAAGTTTCCCTAGCCTGAGTGAGAGCGCGTAAACATAAATTAAAATCTCCTAAAACCACTGATTCCCTACCTAAAATTTCACTATACTCTTCAAATAAATCCTCAAATTCTCTTCTAAATTTAGGTAGCGAGTAATGGGGGCTCTTATAAACTACCAAAATACCTATAGACTTATACTTTAAAACTGAGTATTCGAATACGTGCGAACCATCAATATTGCGACCTGTAGAACAAAGACTAACATTCTCAAAAAGTTCGTTCCTGACGAAAACAAGAATGCCTCTTTGTGATCGAGTCCTACCTTCACTTAAACAATCTAAACGTACAGCAATCCTATATCCTGGGACTTCATAAGTCTCATTTGGGAAGGTCGAGCCTTCAACAAAACAAAGCATTGATGCATGATGCATAAGCTTATCAAACTGAACACTCTTAATATGACAGTGCAGACTTTGGACATTGTGAAAAATTATTTCGAAATTAGAACTGTTAACTAAATAGTCGAAATGCGTACTAAGTAACTTAATGGAGCGTAATTTTTCTAATTCTTCCTGAACTACATTTCGACCTTGGAGAGGCCTAGGAGGGTTGAAATTGCCTACTATAAACAGTCCAGCTGCACTTGTCGCTCTACTACAGCCTACATATAAGGCTGCTCGATCTAAACCTTCGGATACGTGGACCACCACCTTATTAAAGGTTGCTCCCTGACTTTTATGAATGGTAATACCTTCTGCAGGTACGATCGGAAACTGCTTTCTATCTATTGTAACATTTTCATTTTTCCTAAACTGAAAACTTCTAACAGTTTTTTCTACTGGGGTCCACAATGGATTGGGTAGATTTCTATACTTTAAACGCAATTCTTTCCCTACTCTTTCCTCAATGAAATCTACCCATAGAAGAATTGGATGACTGTTTGAGTCTAAATCTATTTGCCTAAGTATTCCTGTTGCTCCATTAACTAAGCCATCTGAAGTGTCTATGTTAACAGTCATCATATATTTTGCTGTCGTCTTTAAAATGAGAGAACTACACAAACCCTGGGTTTCTGAAGTTTTGAATCCTTTAACGGATTCTAGAATGCGGGCCTTGTTAGCCTCACCTAAATTACTACCCTTTATAAAATCCTCAGCATTTGAACAATATTGAGTGGTCGCAATTCGATTCAGTTTTAAAACGTTATATGAATTTGTGTCGGCGTTGGAGTGGAAAAGATGAATAGCATCTTCTGGTATTATATCTTCCCTTACAACTCTTGATCTAATAAGCTCAATGTCTGAGGTCGTCATATGAGCGGATGCCATATTATTAAGGGCTACAGCAAATGGTTGGTCATCTCGTTGACGCATTATTTCCGTCAACTCGAAAAATTCAAACTTAATTTGGTTGTTTTCCCACAGTGTGCCATGTAATTCACTGTAGGCTTGGCTAGAGGGTTGCTGAAAAATCCACTTGTCGCCCACAGGCCTCAGTTGTCTGAGATCGCCGAACACGATGACAGGTATTCCTCCAAAAAAGTGATTACTTTTGAAAATTTGCTGTAGCCTCAGGTTAATAAAGCCAAACATTTTGGCTCCTACCATTGAAATCTCGTCAATAATGAGTAATTTGAGATCAATCAATCTCGAATGTAGCGTATTAACTAAGTCTGCGGATAAGGTCCCAATTCGATCAGACTGATTAATAGGAAGACTGAACATTGAATGGAGTGTACAACCTCCTATTCCGAATGCAGCCTTCCCTGTTGGAGCGGACAAAAGAACTTTAATAGAGTCAGGATTTGAGCCTCTTCTATTATTAAACCTAGTTGTAAGGGCTTGATATATTACCGAAATAAGTCGGCTTTTGCCGACACCTGCTCCACCACCTACAAATTCATAAAACTTTTTGCCTATTTTAAAATTATGCAAAACATGGTTCAGGTAAGTTTTCTGTTTTAAGTTTAGGGACGATACAATTTCCTCTAAACATGACGATGTCATTAAAACAGGCAACTTAACAAACTGAACAGTGTTGCTATTTGGCCCATCTGCATTCTCGTTATTACCTATATTTAAAACATTGAGTTGAGGATCTATTTCTGCTACACCTAATGCTCTAAACCTATTATCAACATTCTCCTGCTCATCTGAATCACCTAACTCTTCTTCCTGATTCTCGTCTAATACTCTACTGAGAGCATCTTCTAGCTCACTATCATTTAAAACGTTAAATTTCCTACGATTTGACTCAATTAGCTCCCTATTCTGATTGCAAACCTCTTCGCAATTTCTACTAACAAGCTCCTCTTGCTCATTTCTCCACGGATAATACAGCATTACTAATTCCCTAAAATAGTTCTCCCTATCATGGTTAACGTTATATCTCCTATAACGTATTATCCGTGGACTACGTCTTTCCCTAATAAATCCGCTACCATTGCGAAGAGGATAAACTTCGGTTGTTCCGAATTCTGCATTTTCGACCTCATCCTGTGTTTCTTGGCGATACCTACCTGCAGTTCTACTGAAAGTATAATATGCCGCAAAATCTGCTAAGCATAAACTATTTAGATCATCTGGACGGTGAACGTAATGATCTAATAGGCCTACTTCGAATATATCTTCTGAGTCTTCAGGCAAACTTCTGAGTTGTGCCCTCGACTTGAGCATTTTAACTCGTTTGTCAGGCAATCCAGTGTTTATGAAGACTTCTGCATTGCTGCTCTCTGACAACGACATCCCTAAACAGCAATAAGCTGCCTCCTGTGCAGATATTTCTGAGCCATTTATGAATTTATGCCCTATGTGCTGCAGTTTCTGCCTAATACTAAAGTTTCCTGATCGCGCTTCTTCTACAGCTTCTCGCATAAGCTTGGACATACCTCTTTGCGACTTATTAATGTAGTTGATAACATAACTGCAGCACGCATATGGATCTAATATAAACTGAATATCTATGTTGGCTCTCTGCATTGACAGAATATGCGTGTTGTACGCATTCACCATAATGGCGTCGAAGCTTCTCTTTAAAAATATCTTTGGTCTATTCAAACTAGATCTGATAGCAAGAATATAATCCTCATAGCTAAGACCAATTTGAGGTTGCGAGAGAAAATGATTAAAATCGTTAAGCGATTCCCTAATTTCACTATCTACTGGAGAACTCAAGAAATTGTTTATTTTCTCGAAGTTGTTTTGATGAATTGACTTATTCGGACAATCTTCTGGAAGAGGAAAGAGAATTTCTGTACTAGGAAAAGGAGGATATGGTATACCAAAACGACAGATTTGCCTATTTCTGATGCTACGCTGGCATGACGGAGTATGCTTATGCGTTTGGTATAAAATGAATGGTGTCAATTCATCGTTTGTTGGAGTTTTTTCCGTCGTAATAAACTGATCAACAAACTCAACAACAGGCGGACAAGAAGAAGGATTGCTAGCATCAAACAAAGGGGCATCTTTCAACCAGAACATTCCATGAATGTGTGGTGAACCCCGATGTTGGAACTCTACTCGCCAATAATATTTATAAACAGAATGTCGGCCGAAAATGCCTCCATCCTTTTTCATTACTTTTAAAAGCTGCCTATACCTATAATCGAAATACCTAGCACAAGTAACTGGGTCTGATCTAATAAGTTCTACAACTTCAGACCTTTCTAATCTACCTGCCTCTTCTTCGGTTAGAACTTCCTTCCTAACTGTTTTCTTTAAAATAACTATCAGTTCTAACCACTTGCTTTCTGCAGCAGAAAGCGTTATGAAGAAAGAAGGTATGCCAAATTGCCGAATCATGGCCATAACCTTCTTCTTCTCTGCTTCCCAATGAGCAGGAGACGAGCGAATGCCTTTTAAAATTTTAAAACCCTCATCAAACTGAATTAACCTATCTATTTCTTCATCATTAAGGGCTGTCCTAGCTGTAACGCCGCGGGAAGCGCTGTGCTTTCTCAAGCAAATGGAATAATTATTCCGCATATTAATTAGCTGCATTTTTCTCAAATTATAAAAAAGCTTATCTACCCTACAAGCCCTTCTATCGTAATTCCTAAGCTCTGATCTAATAATTTTTGTGTAGCTTTCTACACAATTTCGCTTGACTCCTGCATAAATCTTGGGAAAAGACAACTCCTCTGAATCACAATCAGTTATCATGTCCAGAGGCCGTTGTCCTTCCCCAGGTGCTATAGCTAATCTACTACCATCTAAATTCTCTACTGGAACATTGTCCATTAAGGTTTCCTCACCTCCAGGATTAAGTTCTTGCTCTTCTACTGGAGCATTCTCTTCTACATTTGGGTTTGCAGCTCTATCACCCAATTCTCTAACTACGTCTATATCTTCTGTTGATGCAATAAATGGAACGACTTCAGATGTATGAGAAGCCAACCATTCCTCATTAATACTAATCTCATGCTTTCTGTAAAGCTCAGTGCCTACTAAATGCCTAATTGCATCAACTACACGAGATGGAGATATAGTTTCCACCATGAAACTGTGACGATATTCTAATCGGCGTTTGAGGTGGAGCTGAATAACCTCTGCGTCACTAAAAGCCCTTGGAAGGGAAGTTACGACATTCGCAACTGGAATTGGCACATTAACTACAGCTCCTTTTATGCTGTTTTGACGATCATAATCTAAAGACTTTATGATCATAAACGGCAGCCGCGGAGAAACTAATCTTTCTTCTAAACTATGTAAATCCTTCAGACATTCTGGAAGTGGTGGGAAATCTAGGCCATTGGTAATGGAATTATTAGGTTTTCTTCCATCCTTAATTGAACGGCTACAAGATTTACAAAACGAATGCTTGCCGTCCACAGGAGGAAATTGATCAGACAAAAACAGAATGTCTGCACTAAATTCATTGTGTTCTAAAACATATTCCCTACTTATCCTGTCTATCTGGTGAGGAAACCACAAGCCTTTACAACAAATACAAACATGGTCGGGGCCCTGTTTAATTGATTTGTTGTAAGTGGCTATAAAACTTTCTAAACTATTCCTAATGGGTCGTGCCTGTTCCTCAATGGCATTCGCTCGTGCCTGCTCATTTCGGGCAGCATTACGCTGATTTTCTGCTGCTCTATTCTGAGGAATACTTCTATACTGACTAACTCTCTGACTTAAATTTCTTGCTGAATCTACTGCTATCTGGCGTGCTCTTATACGAGCACTTCTTCTTTGAGCTGTATTACGAGCTCTTTCAACTAACCTACGAACAGGGTCGTTTCTACTCTGTGACCTAGCTATTCTATCTACTTCTCTTTCTAATATTCTAATCTCTACATTTTGTCTTCTCTCAAAGTGCGCCTGACTATTGCGCACTTGCTCTATCCGTCTAACTAAAATATCCTGTCTTCTTTGCGATCTTCGCAAAGTATCTACTGCTTGCTCTCTTTGTCTAACCTGTGGATCGCGTCTCCGTACTGTCCTACGCGAAGTATCGGCTGCCTGTTCCCGATCCCTTTCTTGAGAATTTTCCCTACGATTTCGTCTGCGGTGGGCATCTGATGTCCGCTCGCTCTGCCTTACCTGTGGATCCTGCCTTCTAATTGTTCTACGCGAAGTATCGGCTGCCTGTTCGCGATCCCTTTCTTCAGAATTTTCCCTACGACTACGTCTGCGATGGGCATCTGATGTCCGCTCGCTCTGCCTTACCTGTGGATCCTGTCTTCTAATTGTCCTATGCAAAGTATTTGCCTCCTGTTCACGATCCCTTTCTTCAGAGTTTTCCCTACGACTACGTCTGCGATGGGCATCTGATGCCCGTTCGCTCTGCCTAACCTGTGGATCCTGTCTTCTAATTGTCCTATGCAATGTATTTGCCTCCTGTTCGCGATCCCTTTCTTCAGAGTTTTCCCTACGACTACGTCTGCGATGGGCATCTGATACCCGCTCACTCTGCCTAACTTGTGGATCCTGTCTTCTAATGGTCCTATGCAACGTATTGGCCTCCTGTTCGCGATCCCTCTCATCAGAGTTTTCCCTACGACTACGTCTGCGATGGGCATCTGATACCCGCTCATTCTGCCTAACTTGTGGATCCTGTCTTCTAATTGTCCTATGCAATGTATTGGCCTCCTGTTCGCGATTCCTCTCTTCAGAGTTTTCCCTACGACTACGTCTGCGATGGGCATCTGATGCCCGCTCACTCTGCCTAACCTGAGAATCCCGTCTCCTACTTGTCCTACGCGAAGTATCGACTGCCTGTTCTATTACTCTTAAACGCGCACTTCTCCTACGGCGTGAACGCTGCTGTGAATTCCCAATCTGTTCTACTATTCGATTTTCACTAACTGCCCTACGGATTCTTTGAGATTGGGAATTCAACTCTCGCTCTCTGTCTGCATACTCTGCATCTTCTCTATTTATCCTATTCCTATCCCTACGCCTTTGAGAACGTGCAGCAGCAGACAATTGCCTTCTTCGGGGCATTTCAAAATTAAATATATTATAAAATACTATAAAAATATAAATTTAAATTTAAAAAAATCTATAAAATTATACTATGTATTATAAGTTTATATAAAAATTTGATTTTTATATAAAAAAGAAAAATTATTAAATAAATTAAATTATTTATATTTATTTTATAAAACAAATTAATATTTATTAAATGTTAATATAATTAATCTTCTAATAATATAACAGAAAATTATATTATTTGATAAAATTAAAATCGGACAAAATCGGACAATACTTAAGACTTACTCCAATTAACGTAACACGGCAAGTACTACGCGTTAACCGAATACCGAACAAAAATCGCGCGCGGTTTCTAGCTCAAACAGCACATAAACCGAACGCGATTCTTTTGTTCAGCAAAACACACACAGAAAATCACGCGCGGTTTCTTAAAAGAACTACCTACGTCACAAACTACCCGAGCGTAGAATATCGAACGTTCGCGGTGTCTAGCACACAGACGTAAATCAAGTGGAACACACACACACACACTCACGAACTAACGCACTTAATATTAATAAGTTATTAATTATTTAAGCGATATATTAAAATTAACTATTCTAATCGTAATTAATATTTAGTTTTGTTTTGTATTTATTATTCGTAATTAAAATCACGTTTTGTTTAATTTTAATATCGAAATCGACGACAAAATTGATATCGATGCACGATTACACCCGCTCAATCGAAACGTTCGCAACGAATTAAAGCAAAGCAACGCCAAAATTACACAAATGGGAGAGGATTTCTCTCTCACAGAAATGAGACAAGCAGAGTGCGAGTCTAGGAGTGAGAGAGACAGGCTAGAAGGATTAGCGGTAAAAGTCGTTACTTTTGACGCACGCTAAAGCAGTGCTGCCAGAATCACCAAAAATAAATAAATATAGCTAGATTTTTAACAAACAAAATAAAAAATGCTAAAATTAAATAAATTATTCGAAAATTGCTTAAAAAAAATGTGTAATCATTAATAGTTTTATAATAATATAAATTTAAAGAAAAACAAATTTAAATAAAAAATACTTAATTTA
>JAEIGM010000496.1:0-23087 GCA_018903735.1 Drosophila cardini
ATGATTTTGTCAATTCAAAGTTATTTCATTTATTTTTTTTTTAGCATTCTTTGGCGTTTCTAGATGATTTTCATTTATATCGACTCTGCATTAAAATAATCATGATTTCGAAAATTTAAAATTTTTTTTTTTTTGCCTTTTTGTCGTTTCTAGATGATTTTCATTTGTATCGAATCTGCATCAAAATAATCATGATTTCGTCAATTTAAAATTTTTTCATTAATTTTTTGTTTTTAGCATTCTTTGGCGTTTCTAGATGATTTTCATTTATATCGACTCTGCATTAAAATAATCATGATTTCGAAAATTTAAAATTTTTTGTTTTTTGCCTTTTTGTCGTTTCTAGATGATTTTCATTTGTATCGAATCTGCATCAAAATAATCATGATTTCGTCAATTTAAAGTTTTTTCATAAATTTTTGGCTTTTTGCCTTTTTTGTCGTTTTTAGATGATTTTTATTTGTATCGACTCTGCATCAAAATAATCATGATTTCGTCAATTTAAAGGTTTTTCATAAATTTTTGGTTTTTTGCCTTTTTTGTCGTTTCTAGATGATTTTCATTTATATCGCACTGCATCAAAATAGTCACATTTTCGTCAATTTAAAATTTGTTCATACATTTTTTGTTTTTTGCCTTTTTGTCGTTTCTAGATGATTTTCATTTGTATCGACTCTGCATCAAAATAATCATGATTTCGTCAATTTAAAGTTTTTTCATAAATTTTTGGTTTTTTGCCTTTTTGTCGTTTTTAGATGATTTTTATTTGTATCGACTCTGCATCAAAATAATCATGATTTCGTCAATTTAAAGTTTTTTCGTTTATTTTTTGTTTTTAGCATTCTTTGGCGTTGCTAGATGATTTTCATTTATATCGCACTGCATCAAAATAATCATGATTTCGTCAATTTAAAATTTTTTCATAAATTTTTGGTTTTTTGCCTTTTTTGTCGTTTCTAGATGATTTTCATTTGTATCGACTCTGCATCAAAATAATCATGATTTCGTCAATTCAAAGTTATTTCATTTATTTTTTTTTTTTAGCATTCTTTGGCGTTTCTAGATGATTTTCATTTATATCGACTCTGCATTAAAATAATCATGATTTCGAAAATTTAAAATTTTTTTTTTTTTTTGCCTTTTTTGTCGTTTCTAGATGATTTTCATTTGTATCGAATCTGCATCAAAATAATCATGATTTCGTCAATTTAAAATTTTTTCATTAATTTTTTGTTTTTAGCATTCTTTGGCGTTTCTAGATGATTTTCATTTATATCGACTCTGCATTAAAATAATCATGATTTCGAAAATTTAAAATTTTTTGTTTTTTGCCTTTTTTGTCGTTTCTAGATGATTTTCATTTGTATCGAATCTGCATCAAAATAATCATGATATCGTCAATTGAAAGTTATTTCATTTATTTTTTTTTTTAGCATTCTTTGGCGTTTCTAGATGATTTTCATTTATATCGACTCTGCATTAAAATAATCATGATTTCGTAAAATTTAAAATTTTTTGTTTTTTGCCTTTTTTGTCGTTTCTAGATGATTTTCATTTGTATCGAATCTGCATCAAAATAATCATGATTTCGTCAATTCAAAGTCTTTTCATAAATTTTTTTTTAGCATTCTTTGGCGTTTCTAGATGATTTTCATTTATATCGACTCTGCATTAAAATAATCATGATTTCGACAATTTAAAATTTTTTGTTTTTTGCCTTTTTTGTCGTTTCTAGATGATTTTCATTTGTATCGAATCTGCATCAAAATAATCATGATTTCGTCAATTTAAAGTTTTTTCATAAATTTTTGGTTTTTTGATTTTTTGTCGTTTCTAGATGATTTTCATTTATATCGACTCTGCATAAAAATAATCATGATTTCGTCAATTTAAAGTTTTTTCATAAATTTTTGGTTTTTTGCCTTTTTTGGCGTTTCTAGATGATTTTCATTTATATCGCACTGCATCAAAATAATCATGTTGTCGACAATTTAAAATTTTTTCATACATTTTTTGTTTATTGCCTTTTTTGTCGTTTCTAGATGATTTTCATTTATATCGACTCTGCATCAAAATAATCATGATTTCGTCAATTTAAAGTTTTTTCATTTATTTTTTGTTTTTAGCATTCTTTGGCGTTTCTAGATGATTTTCATTTATATCGCACTGCATCAAAATAATCATGATTTTGTCAATTCAAAGTTATTTCATTTATTTTTTTTTTAGCATTCTTTGGCGTTTCTAGATGATTTTCATTTATATCGACTCTGCATTAAAATAATCATGATTTCGAAAATTTAAAATTTTTTGTTTTTTGCCTTTTTTGTCGTTTCTAGATGATTTTCATTTGTATCGAATCTGCATCAAAATAATCATGATTTCGTCAATTTAAAATTTTTTCATTAATTTTTTGTTTTTAGCATTCTTTGGCGTTTCTAGATGATTTTCATTTATATCGACTCTGCATTAAAATAATCATGATTTCGAAAATTTAAAATTTTTTGTTTTTTGCCTTTTTTGTCGTTTCTAGATGATTTTCATTTGTATCGAATCTGCATCAAAATAATCATGATTTCGTCAATTTAAAGTTTTTTCATAAATTTTTGGCTTTTTGCCTTTTTTGTCGTTTTTAGATGATTTTTATTTGTATCGACTCTGCATCAAAATAATCATGATTTCGTCAATTTAAAGTTTTTTCATAAATTTTTGGTTTTTTGCCTTTTTTGTCGTTTCTAGATGATTTTCATTTATATCGCACTGCATCAAAATAGTCACATTTTCGTCAATTTAAAATTTGTTCATACATTTTTTTTTTTTTTGTCGTTTCTAGATGATTTTCATTTGTATCGACTCTGCATCAAAATAATCATGATTTCGTCAATTTAAAGTTTTTTCATAAATTTTTGGTTTTTTGCCTTTTTTGTCGTTTTTAGATGATTTTTATTTGTATCGACTCTGCATCAAAATAATCATGATTTCGTCAATTTAAAGTTTTTTCGTTTATTTTTTGTTTTTAGCATTTTTTGGCGTTGCTAGATGATTTTCATTTATATCGCACTGCATCAAAATAATCATGATTTCGTCAATTTAAAATTTTTTCATAAATTTTTGGTTTTTTGCCTTTTTTGTCGTTTCTAGATGATTTTCATTTGTATCGACTCTGCATCAAAATAATCATGATTTCGTCAATTCAAAGTTATTTCATTTATTTTTTTTTTTAGCATTCTTTGGCGTTTCTAGATGATTTTCATTTATATCGACTCTGCATTAAAATAATCATGATTTCGAAAATTTAAAATTTTTTTTGTTTTTTGCCTTTTTTGTCGTTTCTAGATGATTTTCATTTGTATCGAATCTGCATCAAAATAATCATGATTTCGTCAATTTAAAATTTTTTCATTTATTTTTTGTTTTTAGCATTCTTTGGCGTTTCTAGATGATTTTCATTTATATCGACTCTGCATTAAAATAATCATGATTTCGAAAATTTAAAATTTTTTTGTTTTTTGCCTTTTTTGTCGTTTCTAGATGATTTTCATTTGTATCGAATCTGCATCAAAATAATCATGATTTCGTCAATTTAAAGTTTTTTCATTTATTTTTTGTTTTTAGCATTCTTTGGCGTTTCTAGATGATTTTCATTTATATCGACTCTGCATTAAAATAATCATGATTTCGAAAATTTAAAATTTTTTGTTTTTTGCCTTTTTTGTCGTTTCTAGATGATTTTCATTTGTATCGAATCTGCATCAAAATAATCATGATTTCGTCAATTCAAAGTCATTTCATTTATTTTTTTTTTTAGCATTCTTTGGCGTTTCTAGATGATTTTCATTTATATCGACTCTGCATTAAAATAATCATGATTTCGAAAATTTAAAATTTTTTTGTTTTTTGCCTTTTTTGTCGTTTCTAGATGATTTTCATTTGTATCGAATCTGCATCAAAATAATCATGATTTCGTCAATTTAAAGTTTTTTCATAAATTTTTGGTTTTTTGATTTTTTTGTCGTTTCTAGATGATTTTCATTTATATCGACTCTGCATAAAAATAATCATGATTTCGTCAATTTAAAGTTTTTTCATAAATTTTTGGTTTTTTGCCTTTTTTGTCGTTTCTAGATGATTTTCATTTATATCGCACTGCATCAAAATAGTCATATTTTCGTCAATTTAAAATTTTTTCATACATTTTTTGTTTTTTGCCTTTTTTGTCGTTTCTAAATGATTTTCATTTGTATCGACTCTGCATCAAAATAATCATGATTTCGTCAATTTAAAGTTTTTTCATTTATTTTTTGTTTTTAGCATTCTTTGGCGTTTCTAGATGATTTTCATTTATATCGCACTGCATCAAAATAATCATGATGTCGACAATTTAAAATTTTTTCATAAATTTTTGGTTTTTTGCCTTTTTTGTCGTTTTTAGATGATTTTTATTTGTATCGACTCTGCATCAAAATAATCATGATTTCGTCAATTTAAAATTTTTTCATACATTTTTTGTTTTTTGCCTTTTTTGTCGTTTCTAGATGATTTTCATTTGTATCGACTCTGCATCAAAATAATCATGATTTCGTCAATTTAAAGTTTTTTCATAAATTTTTGGTTTTTTGCCTTTTTTGTCGTTTCTAGATGATTTTCATTTGTATCGACTCTGCATCAAAATAATCATGATTTCGTCAATTTAAAGTTTTTTCATTTATTTTTTGTTTTTAGCATTCTTTGGCGTTTCTAGATGATTTTCATTTATATCGCACTGCATCAAAATAATCATGATTTCGTCAATTTAAAATTTTTTCATAAATTTTTGGTTTTTTGCCTTTTTTGTCGTTTTTAGATGATTTTTATTTGTATCGACTCTGCATCAAAATAATCATGATTTCGTCAATTTAAAGTTTTTTCATAAATTTTTGGTTTTTTTGCCTTTTTTGTCGTTTCTAGATGATTTTCATTTATATCGACACTGCATCAAAATAGTCATGATTTTCGTCAATTTAAAATTTGTTCATACATTTTTTGTTTTTTGCCTTTTTTGTCGTTTCTAGATGATTTTCATTTGTATCGACTCTGCATCAAAATAATCATGATTTCGTCAATTTAAAGTTTTTTCATAAATTTTTGGTTTTTTGCCTTTTTTGTCGTTTTTAGATGATTTTTATTTGTATCGACTCTGCATCAAAATAATCATGATTTCGTCAATTTAAAATTTTTTCATAAATTTTTTGTTTTTTGCCTTTTTTGTCGTTTCTAGATGATTTTCATTTGTATCGAATCTGCATCAAAATAATCATGATTTCGTCAATTTAAAATTTTTTCATTAATTTTTTGTTTTTTGCCGTTTTAGTCGTTTCTAGATGATTTTCATTTATTTCGACTCTGCATCAAAATAATCATGATTTCGTCAACTTAAAGTTTTTTCACTTATTTTTTGTTTTTCACCTTTTTTGTCGTTTCTAGATGATTTTCATTTGTATCGAATCTGCATCAAAATAATCATGATTTCGTCAATTTAAAGTTTTTTCATTTATTTTTTGTTTTTTAGCATTTTTTGGCGTTTCTAGATGATTTTCATTTATATCGCACTGCATCAAAATAATCATGATGTCGACAATTTAAAATTTTTTCATAAATTTTTGGTTTTTTGCCTTTTTTGTCGTTTTTAGATGATTTTTATTTGTATCGACTCTGCATCAAAATAATCATGATTTCGTCAATTTAAAGTTTTTTCATAAATTTTTGGTTTTTTGCCTTTTTTGTCGTTTCTAGATGATTTTCATTTATATCGCACTGCATCAAAATAGTCACATTTTCGTCAATTTAAAATTTGTTCATACATTTTTTGTTTTTTGCCTTTTTTGTCGTTTCTAGATGATTTTCATTTGTATCGACTCTGCATCAAAATAATCATGATTTCGTCAATTTAAAAGTTTTTTCATAAATTTTTGGTTTTTTGCCTTTTTTGTCGTTTTTAGATGATTTTTATTTGTATCGACTCTGCATCAAAATAATCATGATTTCGTCAATTTAAAATTTTTTCATAAATTTTTGGTTTTTTGCCTTTTTTGTCGTTTCTAGATGATTTTCTTTTGTATCGACTCTGCATCAAAATAATCATGATTTCGTCAATTCAAAGTTATTTCATTTATTTTTTTTTTTTAGCATTCTTTGGCGTTTCTAGATGATTTTCATTTATATCGACTCTGCATTAAAATAATCATGATTTCGAAAATTTAAAATTTTTTTTTTTTTTTTGCCTTTTTTGTCGTTTCTAGATGATTTTCATTTGTATCGAATCTGCATCAAAATAATCATGATTTCGTCAATTTAAAATTTTTTCATTAATTTTTTGTTTTTAGCATTCTTTGGCGTTTCTAGATGATTTTCATTTATATCGACTCTGCATTAAAATAATCATGATTTCGAAAATTTAAAATTTTTTTATTTTTTGCCTTTTTTGTCGTTTCTAGATGATTTTCATTTGTATCGAATCTGCATCAAAATAATCATGATATCGTCAATTGAAAGTTATTTCATTTATTTTTTTTTAGCATTCTTTGGCGTTTCTAGATGATTTTCATTTATATCGACTCTGCATTAAAATAATCATGATTTCGAAAATTTAAAAAATTTTTTGTTTTTTGCCTTTTTTGTCGTTTCTAGATGATTTTCATTTGTATCGAATCTGCATCAAAATAATCATGATTTCGTCAATTCAAAGTCATTTCATTTATTTTTTTTTTTTGCATTCTTTGGCGTTTCTAGATGATTTTCATTTATATCGACTCTGCATTAAAATAATCATGATTTCGTTAAAATTTTAAAATTTTTTGTTTTTTGCCTTTTTTGTCGTTTCTAGATGATTTTCATTTGTATCGAATCTGCATCAAAATAATCATGATTTCGTCAATTTAAAGTTTTTTCATAAATTTTTTGTTTTTTGATTTTTTTGTCGTTTCTAGATGATTTTCATTTATATCGACTCTGCATAAAAATAATCATGATTTCGTCAATTTAAAGTTTTTTCATAAATTTTTGGTTTTTTGCCTTTTTTGTCGTTTCTAGATGATTTTCATTTATATCGCACTGCATCAAAATAGTAATATTTTCGTCAATTTAAAATTTTTTCATACATTTTTTGTTTTTTGCCTTTTTTGTCGTTTCTAGATGATTTTCATTTGTATCGACTCTGCATCAAAATAATCATGATTTCGTCAATTTAAAAGTTTTTTCATTTATTTTTTGTTTTTAGCATTTTTTGGCGTTTCTAGATGATTTTCATTTATATCGCACTGCATCAAAATAATCATGATGTCGACAATTTAAAATTTTTTCATAAATTTTTGGTTTTTTGCCTTTTTTGTCGTTTTTAGATGATTTTTATTTGTATCGACTCTGCATCAAAATAATCGTGATTTCGTCAATTTAAAGTTTTTTCATAAATTTTTGGTTTTTTGCCTTTTTTGTCGTTTCTAGATGATTTTCATTTATATCGCACTGCATCAAAATAGTCATATTTTCGTCAATTTAAAATTTGTTCATACATTTTTTGTTTTTTGCCTTTTTTGTCGTTTCTAGATGATTTTCATTTGTATCGACTCTGCATCAAAATAATCATGATTTCGTCAATTTAAAGTTTTTTCATAAATTTTTGGTTTTTTGCCTTTTTTGTCGTTTTTAGATGATTTTTATTTGTATCGACTCTGCATCAAAATAATTATGATTTCGTCAATTTAAAGTTTTTTCGTTTATTTTTTGTTTTTAGCATTCTTTGGCGTTGCTAGATGATTTTCATTTATATCGCACTGCATCAAAATAATCATGATGTCGACAATTTAAAATTTTTTCATAAATTTTTGGTTTTTTGCCTTTTTTGTCGTTTCTAGATGATTTTCATTTATATCGCACTGCATCAAAATAGTCATATTTTCGTCAATTTAAAATTTTTTCAAACATTTTTTGTTTTGTTGCCTTTTTTGTCGTTTCTAGATGGTTTCATTTGTATCGACTCGGCATCAAAATAATCATGATTTCGTCAATTTAAAGTTTTTTCATTTATTTTTTGTTTTTAGCATTCTTTGGCGTTTCTAGATGATTTTCATTTATATCGCACTGCATCAAAATAATCATGATGTCGACAATTTAAAATTTTTTCATAAATTTTTGGTTTTTTGCCTTTTTTGTCGTTTTTAGATGATTTTTATTTGTATCGACTCTGCATCAAAATAATCGTGATTTCGTCAATTTAAAGTTTTTTCATAAATTTTTGGTTTTTTGCCTTTTTTGTCGTTTCTAGATGATTTTCATTTATATCGCACTGCATCAAAATAGTAATATTTTCGTCAATTTAAAATTTTTTCATACATTTTTTGTTTTTTGCCTTTTTTGTCGTTTCTAGATGATTTTCATTTGTATCGACTCTGCATCAAAATAATCATGATTTCGTCAATTTAAAGTTTTTTCATTTATTTTTTGTTTTTAGCATTCTTTGGCGTTTCTAGATGATTTTCATTTATATCGCACTGCATCAAAATAATCATGATGTCGACAATTTAAAAATTTTTCATAAATTTTTGGTTTTTTGCCTTTTTTGTCGTTTTTAGATGATTTTTATTTGTATCGACTCTGCATCAAAATAATCATGATTTCGTCAATTTAAAGTTTTTTCATAAATTTTTGGTTTTTTGCCTTTTTTGTCGTTTCTAGATGATTTTCATTTATATCGCACTGCATCAAAATAGTCATATTTTCGTCAATTTAAAATTTGTTCATACATTTTTTGTTTTTTGCCTTTTTTGTCGTTTCTAGATGATTTTCATTTGTATCGACTCTGCATCAAAATAATCATGATTTCGTCAATTTAAAGTTTTTTCATAAATTTTTGGTTTTTTGCCTTTTTTGTCGTTTTTAGATGATTTTTATTTGTATCGACTCTGCATCAAAATAATTATGATTTCGTCAATTTAAAGTTTTTTCGTTTATTTTTTTGTTTTTAGCATTCTTTGGCGTTGCTAGATGATTTTCATTTATATCGCACTGCATCAAAATAATCATGATGTCGACAATTTAAAATTTTTTCATAAATTTTTGGTTTTTTGCCTTTTTTGTCGTTTCTAGATGATTTTCATTTATATCGCACTGCATCAAAATAGTCATATTTTCGTCAATTTAAAATTTTTTCATACATTTTTTGGTTTTTTGCCTTTTTTGTCGTTTCTAGATGATTTTCATTTGTATCGACTCGGCATCAAAATAATCATGATTTCGTCAATTTAAAAGTTTTTTCATTTATTTTTTGTTTTTAGCATTCTTTTGGCGTTTCTAGATGATTTTCATTTATATCGCACTGCATCAAAATAATCATGATGTCGACAATTTAAAATTTTTTCATAAATTTTTGGTTTTTTGCCTTTTTTGTCGTTTTTAGATGATTTTTATTTGTATCGACTCTGCATCAAAATAATCGTGATTTCGTCAATTTAAAGTTTTTTCATAAATTTTTGGTTTTTTGCCTTTTTTGTCGTTTCTAGATGATTTTCATTTATATCGCACTGCATCAAAATAGTCATATTTTCGTCAATTTAAAATTTGTTCATACATTTTTTGTTTTTTGCCTTTTTTGTCGTTTCTAGATGATTTTCATTTGTATCGACTCTGCATCAAAATAATCATGATTTCGTCAATTTAAAGTTTTTTCATAAATTTTTGGTTTTTTGCCTTTTTTGTCGTTTTTAGATGATTTTTATTTGTATCGACTCTGCATCAAAATAATCATGATTTCGTCAATTTAAAGTTTTTTCATTTATTTTTTGTTTTTAGCCTTCTTTGGCGTTTCTAGATGATTTTCATTTATATCGCACTGCATCAAAATAATCATGATGTCGACAATTTAAAATTTTTTCATAAATTTTTGGTTTTTTGCCTTTTTTGTCGTTTTTAGATGATTTTTATTTGTATCGACTCTGCATCAAAATAATCATGATTTCGTCAATTTAAAATTTTTTCATAAATTTTTGGTTTTTTGCCTTTTTTGTCGTTTCTAGATGATTTTCATTTGTATCGACTCTGCGTCAAAATAATCATGATTTCGTCAATTTAAAATTTTTTCATTAATTTTTTGTTTTTTGCATTCTTTGGCGTTTCTAGATGATTTTCATTTATATCGACTCTGCATTAAAATAATCATGATTTCGAAAATTTAAAATTTTTCATCATTTTTTGTTTTTTGCCTTTTTTGTCGTTTCTAGATGATTTTCATTTGTATCGACTCTGCATCAAAATAATCATGATTTCGTCAATTTAAAGTTTTTTCATAAATTTTTGGTTTTTTGATTTTTTTGTCGTTTCTAGATGATTTTCATTTATATCGACTCTGCATCAAAATAATCATGATTTCGTCAATTTAAAGTTTTTTTCATAAATTTTTGGTTTTTTGCCTTTTTTGTCGTTTCTAGATGATTTTCATTTATATCGCACTGCATCAAAATAGTCATATTTTCGTCAATTTAAAATTTTTTCATACATTTTTTGTTTTTTGCCTTTTTTGTCGTTTCTAGATGATTTTCATTTGTATCGACTCTGCATCAAAATAATCATGATTTCGTCAATTTAAAGTTTTTTTCATTTATTTTTTGTTTTTAGCATTCTTTGGCGTTTCTAGATGATTTTCATTTATATCGCACTGCATCAAAATAATCATGATGTCGACAATTTAAAATTTTTTCATAAATTTTTGGTTTTTTGCCTTTTTTGTCGTTTTTAGATGATTTTTATTTGTATCGACTCTGCATCAAAATAATCATGATTTCGTCAATTTAAAGTTTTTTCATAAATTTTTGGTTTTTTGCCTTTTTTGTCGTTTCTAGATGATTTTCATTTATATCGCACTGCATCAAAATAGTCATATTTTCGTCAATTTAAAATTTTTTCATACATTTTTTGTTTTTTGCCTTTTTTGTCGTTTCTAGATGATTTTCATTTGTATCGACTCTGCATCAAAATAATCATGATTTCGTCAATTTAAAGTTTTTTCATAAATTTTTGGTTTTTTGCCTTTTTTGTCGTGTTTAGATGATTTTTATTTGTATCGACTCTGCATCAAAATAATCATGATTTCGTCAATTTAAAGTTTTTTCATAAATTTTTTGGTTTTTTGCCTTTTTTGTCGTTTCTAGATGATTTTCATTTATATCGCACTGCATCAAAATAGTCATATTTTCGTCAATTTAAAATTTTTTCATACATATTTTTGGTTTTTTGCCTTTTTTGTCGTTTCTAGATGATTTTTATTTGTATCGAATGTGCATCAAAATAATCATGATTTCGTCAATTCAAAGTTATTTCATTTATTTTTTTTTTTAGCATTCTTTGGCGTTTCTAGATGATTTTCATTTATATCGACTCTGCATTAAAATAATCATGATTTCGAAAATTTAAAATTTTTTTTTTTTTGCCTTTTTTGTCGTTTCTAGATGATTTTCATTTGTATCGAATCTGCATCAAAATAGTCATATTTTCGTCAATTTAAAATTTTTTCATACATTTTTTGTTTTTTGCCTTTTTTGTCGTTTTTAGATGATTTTTATTTGTATCGACTCTGCATCAAAATAATCATGATTTCGTCAATTTAAAGTTTTTTCATAAATTTTTGGTTTTTTGCCTTTTTTGTCGTTTCTAGATGATTTTCATTTATATCGCACTGCATCAAAATAGTCATATTTTCGTCAATTTAAAATTTTTTCATACATTTTTTTTTTTTTGCCTATTTTGTCGTTTCTAGATGATTTTCATTTGTATCGACTCTGCATCAAAATAATCATGATTTCGTCAATTTAAAGGTTTTTTCATAAATTTTTGGTTTTTTGCCTTTTTTGTCGTTTCTAGATGATTTTCATTTATATCGCACTGCATCAAAATAGTCATATTTTCGTCAATTTAAAATTTTTTCATACATTTTTTGTTTTTTGCCTTTTTTGTCGTTTCTAGATGATTTTCATTTGTATCGACTCTGCATCAAAATAATCATGATTTCGTCAATTTAAAGTTTTTTCATTTATTTTTTGTTTTTAGCATTCTTTGGCGTTTCTAGATGATTTTCATTTATATCGCACTGCATCAAAATAATCATGATGTCGACAATTTAAAATTTTTTCATACATTTTTGGCTTTTTGCCTTTTTTGTCGTTTTTAGATGATTTTTATTTGTATCGACTCTGCATCAAAATAATCATGATTTCGTCAATTTAAAGTTTTTTCATAAATTTTTGGTTTTTTGCCTTTTTTGTCGTTTTTAGATGATTTTTATTTGTATCGACTCTGCATCAAAATAATTATGATTTCGTCAATTTAAAGTTTTTTCATAAATTTTTGGTTTTTTGCCTTTTTTTTGTCGTTTCTAGATGATTTTTATTTGTATCGAATGTGCATCAAAATAATCATGATTTCGTCAATTCGAAGTTATTTCATTTATTTTTTGTTTTTAGCATTCTTTGGCGTTGCTAGATGATTTTCATTTATATCGCACTGCATCAAAATAATCATGATGTCGACAATTTAAAATTTTTTCATAAATTTTTGGTTTTTTGCCTTTTTTGTCGTTTCTAGATGATTATCATTTATATCGCACTGCATCAAAATAGTCATATTTTCGTCAATTTAAAATTTTTTCATACATTTTTTGTTTTTTGCCTTTTTTGTCGTTTCTAGATGATTTTCATTTGTATCGACTCTGCATCAAAATAATCATGATTTCGTCAATTTAAAGTTTTTTCATTTATTTTTTGTTTTTAGCATTCTTTGGCGTTTCTAGATGATTTTCATTTATATCGCACTGCATCAAAATAATCATGTTGTCGACAATTTAAAATTTTTTCATACATATTTTTGGTTTTTTGCCTTTTTTGTCGTGTTTAGATGATTTTTATTTGTATCGACTCTGCATCAAAATAATCATGATTTCGTCAATTTAAAGTTTTTTCATAAATTTTTTGTTTTTAGCATTCTTTGGCGTTTCTAGATGATTTTCATTTATATCGCACTGCATCAAAATAATCATGATGTCGACAATTTAAAATTTTTTCATACATTTTTTGTTTATTGCCTTTTTTGTCGTTTCTAGATGATTTTCATTTATATCGCACTGCATCAAAATAGTCATATTTTCGTCAATTTAAAAATTTTTTCATACATATTTTTGGTTTTTTGCCTTTTTTGTCGTTTCTAGATGATTTTTATTTGTATCGAATGTGCATCAAAATAATCATGATTTCGTCAATTCAAAGTTATTTCATTTTTTTTTTTTTTAGCATTCTTTGGCGTTTCTAGATGATTTTCATTTATATCGACTCTGCATTAAAATAATCATGATTTCGAAAATTTAAATTTTTTGTTTTTTGCCTTTTTTGTCGTTTCTAGATGATTTTCATTTGTATCGAATCTGCATCAAAATAGTCATATTTTCGTCAATTTAAAATTTTTTCATACATTTTTTGTTTTTTGCCTTTTTTGTCGTTTTTAGATGATTTTTATTTGTATCGACTCTGCATCAAAATAATCATGATTTCGTCAATTTAAAGTTTTTTCATAAATTTTTGGTTTTTTGCCTTTTTTGTCGTTTCTAGATGATTTTCATTTATATCGCACTGCATCAAAATAGTCATATTTTCGTCAATTTAAAATTTTTTCATACATTTTTTTTTTTTTTTTGCCTATTTTGTCGTTTCTAGATGATTTTCATTTGTATCGACTCTGCATCAAAATAATCATGATTTCGTCAATTTAAAGTTTTTTCATAAATTTTTGGTTTTTTGCCTTTTTTGTCGTTTCTAGATGATTTTCATTTATATCGCACTGCATCAAAATAGTCATATTTTCGTCAATTTAAAATTTTTTCATACATTTTTTGTTTTTTGCCTTTTTTGTCGTTTCTAGATGATTTTCATTTGTATCGACTCTGCATCAAAATAATCATGATTTCGTCAATTTAAAGTTTTTTCATTTATTTTTTGTTTTTAGCATTCTTTGGCGTTTCTAGATGATTTTCATTTATATCGCACTGCATCAAAATAATCATGATGTCGACAATTTAAAATTTTTTCATACATTTTTGGTTTTTTGCCTTTTTTGTCGTTTTTAGATGATTTTTATTTGTATCGACTCTGCATCAAAATAATCATGATTTCGTCAATTTAAAAGTTTTTTCATAAATTTTTGGTTTTTTGCCTTTTTTGTCGTTTTTAGATGATTTTTATTTGTATCGACTCTGCATCAAAATAATTATGATTTCGTCAATTTAAAGTTTTTTCATAAATTTTTGGTTTTTTGCCTTTTTTGTCGTTTCTAGATGATTTTTATTTGTATCGAATGTGCATCAAAATAATCATGATTTCGTCAATTCGAAGTTATTTCATTTATTTTTTGTTTTTAGCATTCTTTGGCGTTGCTAGATGATTTTCATTTATATCGCACTGCATCAAAATAATCATGATGTCGACAATTTAAAATTTTTTCATAAATTTTTGGTTTTTTGCCTTTTTTGTCGTTTCTAGATGATTATCATTTATATCGCACTGCATCAAAATAGTCATATTTTCGTCAATTTAAAATTTTTTCATACATTTTTTGTTTTTTGCCTTTTTTGTCGTTTCTAGATGATTTTCATTTGTATCGACTCTGCATCAAAATAATCATGATTTCGTCAATTTAAAGTTTTTTCATTTATTTTTTGTTTTTAGCATTCTTTGGCGTTTCTAGATGATTTTCATTTATATCGCACTGCATCAAAATAATCATGATTTCGTCAATTTAAAATTTTTTCATACATATTTTTGGTTTTTTGCCTTTTTTGTCGTGTTTAGATGATTTTTATTTGTATCGACTCTGCATCAAAATAATCATGATTTCGTCAATTTAAAGTTTTTTCATAAATTTTTGTTTTTAGCATTCTTTGGCGTTTCTAGATGATTTTCATTTATATCGCACTGCATCAAAATAATCATGATTTCGTCAATTTAAAGTTTTTTCATTTATTTTTTGTTTTTAGCATTCTTTGGCGTTTCTAGATGATTTTCATTTATATCGCACTGAATCAAAATAATCATGTTGTCGACAATTTAAAATTTTTTCATACATTTTTTGTTTATTGCCTTTTTTGTCGTTTCTAGATGATTTTCATTTATATCGCACTGCATCAAAATAGTCATATTTTCGTCAATTTAAAATTTTTTTAAACATTTTTTTTTTTTTGCTATTTTGTCGTTTCTAGATGATTTTCATTTGTATCGACTCTGCATCAAAATAATCATGATTTCGTCAATTTAAAGTTTTTTCATAAATTTTTGGTTTTTTGCCTTTTTTGTCGTTTCTAGATGATTTTCATTTATATCGCCCTGCATCAAAATAGTCATATTTTCGTCAATTTAAAATTTTTTCATACATTTTTTGTTTTTTGCCTTTTTTGTCGTTTCTAGATGATTTTCATTTGTATCGACTCTGCATCAAAATAATCATGATTTCGTCAATTTAAAGTTTTTTCATATTTTTTTTGTTTTTAGCCTTCTTTGGCGTTTCTAGATGATTTTCATTTATATCGACTCTGCATCAAAATAACATGATGTCGACAATTTAAAATTTTTTCATAAATTTTTGGTTTTTTGCCTTTTTTGTCGTTTCTAGATGATTTTCATTTATATCGCCCTGCATCAAAATAGTCATATTTTCGTCAATTTAAAATTTTTTCATACATTTTTTGTTTTTTGCCTTTTTTGTCGTTTCTAGATGATTTTTATTTGTATCGACTCTGCATCAAAATAATCATGATTTCGTCAATTTAAAGTTTTTTCATAAATTTTTGGTTTTTTGCCTTTTTTGTCGTTTTTAGATGATTTTTATTTGTATCGACTCTGCATCAAAATAATTATGATTTCGTCAATTTAAAAATTTTTTCATACATTTTTTGTTTTTTGCCTTTTTTGTCGTTTCTAGATGATTTTCATTTGTATCGACTCTGCATCAAAATAATCATGATTTCGTCAATTTAAAGTTTTTTCATTTATTTTTTGTTTTTAGCCTTCTTTGGCGTTTCTAGATGATTTTCATTTATATCGCACTGCATCAAAATAATCATGATTTCGTCAATTTAAAGTTTTTTCATAAATTTTTGGTTTTTTGCCTTTTTTGTCGTTTCTAGATGATTTTCATTTATATCGCCCTGCATCAAAATAGTCATATTTTCGTCAATTTAAAATTTTTTCATACATTTTTTGTTTTTTGCCCTTTTTGTCGTTTCTAGATGATTTTTATTTGTATCGACTCTGCATCAAAATAATCATGATTTCGTCAATTTAAAAGTTTTTTCATAAATTTTTGTTTTTTGCCTTTTTGTCGTTTTTAGATGATTTTTATTTGTATCGACTCTGCATCAAAATAATTATGATTTCGTCAATTTAAAGTTTTTTCATAAATTTTTGTTTTTTGCCTTTTTGTCGTTTCTAGATGATTTTTATTTGTATCGAATGTGCATCAAAATAATCATGATTTCGTCAATTCAAAGTTATTTCATTTATTTTTTGTTTTTTAGCATTCTTTGGCGTTGCTAGATGATTTTCATGTATATCGCACTGCATCAAAATAATCATGATGTCGCAATAATTTTTAATTTTTGGTTTTTTCTTTTTTGTCGTTTCTAGATGATTTTCATTTATATCGCACTGCATCAAAATAATCATATTTTCGTCAATTTAAAAATTTTTTCATACATTTTTTGTTTTTTGCCTTTTTTGTCGTTTCTAGATGATTTTCATTTGTATCGACTCTGCATCAAAATAATCATGATTTCGTCAATTTAAAATTTTTTCATTTATTTTTTGTTTTTAGCATTTTTTGCGTTTCTGATGTTTTCATTTTATCTAAAATATCTATTTTTTTTAATTTTTTGTTTTTTTTTGTCGTTTCTAGATGATTTTCATTTGTATCGACTCTGCATCAAAATAATCATGATTTCGTCAATTTAAAATTTTTCATATATTTTTTGTTTTTAGCCTTTTTTGGCGTTTCTAGATGATTTTCATTTATATCGACTCTGCATCAAAATAATCATGATTTCGACAATTTAAAAATTTTTTCATATTTTTTGTTTTTTGCCTTTTTTGTCGTTTCTAGATGATTTTCATTTATATCGACTCTGCATCAAAATAATCATGATGTCGACAATTTAAAATTTTTTTCATAAATTTTTTTGTTTTTTGCCTTTTTTGTCGTTTCTAGATGATTTTCATTTGTATCGCACTGCATCAAAATAATCATGATTTCGTCAATTTAAAAGTTTTTCATTTAATTTTTTTTTTTGCCTTTTTTGTCGTTTCTAGATGATTTTCATTTATATCGCTCTGCATCAAAATAATCATGATTTCGTCAATTTAAAATTTTTTCATAAATTTTTGTTTTTTGCCTTTTTGTCGTTTCTAGATGATTTTCATTTGTATCGACTCTGCATCAAAATAATCATGATTTCGACAATTTAAAATATTCTCATAAATTTTTTGTTTGTTGCCTTTTTTGTCGTTTCTAGATGATTTTCATTTATATCGCACTGCATCAAAATAATCATGATGTCGACAATTTAAATTTTTTTCATACATTTTTTGTTTTTTGCCTTTATTGTCGTTTCTAGATGATTTTCATTTATATCGACTCTGCATCAAAATAATCATGATTTCGTCAATTTAAAGTTTTTCATAAATTTTTTGGTTTTTTGCTTTTTTTGTCGTTTCTAGATGATTTTCATTTATATCGCACTGCATCAAAATAGTCATAATTTCGTCAATTTAAAATTTTTTCATAAATTTTTTGGTTTTTTGCCTTTTTGTCGTTTCTAGATGATTTTCATTTATATCGCACTGCATCAAAATAATCATGATGTCGACAATTTAAATTTTTTTCATACATTTTTTGTTTTTTGCCTTTATTGTCGTTTCTAGATGATTTTCATTTATATCGACTCTGCATCAAAATAATCATGATTTCGTCAATTTAAAATTTTTTCATTTATTTTTTGTTTTTGCCTTTTTTGTCGTTTCTAGATGATTTTCATTTATATCGCACTGCATCAAAATAATCATGATTTCGTCAATTTAAAATTTTTTCATACATTTTTTGTTTTTGCCTTTTTTGTCGTTTCTAGATGATTTTCATTTATATCGCACTGCATCAAAATAATCATGTTGTCGACAATTTAAAATTTTTTCATACATTTTTGTTTTTTGCCTTTTTTGTCGTTTCTAGATGATTTTCATTTGTATCGACTCTGCATCAAAATAATCATGATTTCGTCAATTTAAAGTTTTTTCATTAATTTTTGGTTTTTAGCATTTTTTGTCGTTTCTAGATGATTTTCATTTATATCGCACTGCATCAAAATAATCATGATGTCGACAATTTAAAATTTTTTCATACATTTTTTGTTTTTTGCCTTTTTGTCGTTTCTAGATGATTTTTATTTGTATCGACTCTGCATCAAAATAATCATGATTTCGTCAATTTAAATTTTTTTCATTTATTTTTTTTTTTTGCCTTCTTTTGTCGTTTCTAGATGATTTTCATTTATATCGCACTGCATCAAAATAATCATGATGTCGACAATTTAAAATTTTTTCATACATTTTTTGTTTTTTGCCTTTTTTGTCGTTTCTAGATGATTTTTATTTGTATCGACTCTGCATCAAAATAATCATGATTTCGTCAATTTAAAATTTTTCATTTATTTTTTGTTTTTTGCCTTTTTTGGCGTTTCTAGATGATTTTCATTTATATCGCACTTTGCATCAAAATAATCATGATGTCGACAATTTAAAGTTTTTTCATACAATTTTTGTTTTTTGCCTTTTGTCGTTTCTAGATGATTTTTATTTGTATCGACTCTGCATCAAAATAATCATGATTTCGTCAATTTAAATTTTTTCATTTATTTTTTGTTTTTTGCATTCTTTGGCGTTTCTAGATGATTTTCATTTATATCGACACTGCATCAAAATAATCATGATTTCGTCAATTTAAAATTTTTTCATAAATTTTTTGTTTTTTGCCTTTTTTGTCGTTTCTAGATGATTTTCATTTGTATCGACTCTGCATCAAAATAATCATGATTTCGTCAATTTAAAATTTTTTCATAAATTTTTTGTTTTTTGCTTTTTTTGTCGTTTCTAGATGATTTTCATTTATATCGCACTGCATCAAAATAATCATGATTTCGACAATTTAAAATTTTTTCATAAATTTTTTTGTTTTTTTGCCTTTTTGTCGTTTCTAGATGATTTTCATTTGTATCGACTCTGCATCAAAATAATCATGATTTCGTCAATTTAAAGTTTTTTCATAAATTTTTTGTTTTTTGCCTTTTTTGGCGTTTCTAGATGATTTTCATTTATATCGCACTGCATCAAAATAATCATGTTGTCGACAATTTAAAATTTTTTTTATAAATTTTTTTTTTATTGCTTTTTTTGTCGTTTTTAGATGATTTTATTTGTATGACTCTGCATCAAAATAATCATGATTTCGTCAATTTAAAAGTTTTTTCATAATACATTTTTGGTTTTTTGCCTTTTTTGTCGTTTCTAGATGATTTTCATTTATATCGCACTGCATCAAAATAATCATATCTTCGCAATTTAAAATTTTTTTCATACAATTTTTTGTTTTTTGCCGTTTTTGTCGTTTTTAGATGATTTTTATTTTGTATCGACTCTGCATCAAAATAATCATAATTTCGTCAATTTAATATTTTATTTATTAATTTTTGGTTTTTAGCATTTTTTGTCGTTTCTAGATGATTTTCATTTATATCGCACTGCATCAAAATAATCATGTTGTCGACAATTTAAAATTTTTTCATACATTTTTTGTTTATTGCCTTTTTTGTCGTTTCTAGATGATTTTCATTTGTATCGACTCTGCATCAAAATAATCATGATTTCGACAATTTAAATTTTTTTATTTATTTTTTGTTTTTAAGCATTCTTTTTGTCGTTTCTAGATGATTTTCATTTATATCGCACTGCATCAAAATAATCATGTTGTCGACAATTTAAAATTTTTTCATACATTTTTTGTTTATTGCCTTTTTTGTCGTTTCTAGATGATTTTCATTTGTATCGACTCTGCATCAAAATAATCATGATTTCGTCAATTTAAAATTTTTTGTTTTTTGCCTTTTTTGTCGTTTCTAGATGATTTTCATTTATATCGCACTGCATCAAAATAATCATGATTGTCGAACAATTTATTTACAATTTTATTCAAAATAATTATTTTGTAATTTAAAGTTTTTGCCTAATTTTTTGTTTTTTTGCGTTTCTAGATGATTTTCATTTATATCGACTCTGCATCAAAATAATCATGATTTCGTCAAAAATTTTTTCATACATTTTTTGTTTTTTGCCTTTTTTTGTCGTTTCTAGATGATTGACGCATCAAAATATGATTTCAATTTTTTTCATTTATTTTTGTTTTTAATTTTTGCGTTTCTAGATGATTTTCATTTATATCGCACTGCATCAAAATAGTCATATTTTCGTCAATTTAAAATTTTTCTTAACTTTTTTTTTTTCGTTTTTAAGGGGATTTTCATTTGTATCGACTCTGCATCAAAATAATCATGATTTCGTCAATTTAAAAAGTTTTTTCATTTATTTTTTGGATTTTTTGCCTTTTTTTGTCGTTTTCTAGATGATTTTTATTTATATCGACACTGCATCAAAATAATCATGATTTCGACAATTTAAAATTTTTTCATTATTTTTTGGTTTTTTGCCTTTTTTGTCGTTTCTAGATGATTTTTCATTTGTATCGACTCTGCATCAAAATAATCATGATTTCGTCAATTTAAAGTTTTTCATAAATTTTTTGGTTTTTTGCCTTTTTTTGTCGTTTCTAGATGATTTTCATTTATATCGCACTGCATCAAAATAATCATATTTTCGTCAATTTAAAATTTTTTTCATACATTTTTTTGTTTTTTTGCCTTTTTTGTCGTTTCTAGATGATTTTTCATTTGTATCGACTCTGCATCAAAATAATCATGATTTCGTCAATTTAAAGTTTTTTTTCATTTATTTTTTGTTTTAGCCTTTTTTTGTACGTTTTTAGATGATTTTCATTTATATCGCACTGCATCGAAATAATCATGATTTCGTCAATTTAAAATTTTTTCATATATTTTTTGTTTTTTTGCCTTTTTTTTTGTCGTTTTTTAGATGATTTTCATTTGTATCGACTCTGCATCAAAATAATCATGATTTCGTCAATTTAAAGTTTTTTCATAAATTTTTTGGTTTTTTGCCTTTTTTGTCGTTTCTAGATGATTTTTCATTTATATCGCACTGCATCAAAATAGTCATCGTGTCGACAATTTAAAATTTTTTCATAAATTTTTTTGTTTTTTGCCTTTTTTGTCGTTTCTAGATGATTTTTCATTTGTATCGACTCTGCATCAAAATAATCATGATTTCGTCAATTTAAAGTTTTTTTCATTTAAATTTTTGTTTTTTTGCCTTTTTTGTTGTTTCTAGATGATTTTTTTATACTTCCCTTAGTTTTTTTTTTTTTTTTGTCGTTTCTAGATGATTTTTCATTTGTATCGACACTGCATCAAAATAATCATGATTTCGACAATTTAAAGTTTTTTCATTTAATTTTTTGGTTTTTTGCCTTTTTTTTGTCGTTTCTAGATGATTTTCATTTATATCGACTCCGCATCAAAATAATCATGATTTCGACAATTTAAATTTTTTTATAAATTTTTTGTTTTTTAGCCTTTTTTGGCGTTTCTAGATGATTTTCATTTATATCGACACTGCATCAAAATAATCATGATTTCGTCAATTTAAAATTTTTTCATAAATTTTTTGGTTTTTTGCCTTTTTGTCGTTTCTAGATGATTTTTCATTTATATCGACACTGCATCAAAATAGTCATATTTTTCGTCAATTTAAAATTTTTTCATACATTTTTTTGTTTTTTTGCCTTTTTTGTCGTTTTTAGATGATTTTCATTTGTATCGACTCTGCATCAAAATAATCATGATTTCGTCAATTTAAAGTTTTTTCATAAATTTTTGGTTTTTTTGCCTTTTTTGTCGTTTCTAGATGATTTTCATTTATATCGCACTGCATCAAAATAGTCATAATTTCGTCAATTTAAAAATTTTTTTCATACATTTTTTGTTTTTTGCCTTTTTTGTCGTTTCGTAGATGATTTTTATTTGTATCGACTCTGCATCAAAATAATCATGATTTCGTCAATTTAAAGTTTTTTCATAAATTTTTTGTTTTTTTGCCTTTTTTTGTCGTTTCTAGATGATTTTCATTTATATCGCACTGCATCAAAATAATCATGATGTCGACAATTTAAAATTTTTTCATAAATTTTTGGTTTTTTGCCGTTTTTGTCGTTTTTAGATGATTTTTCATTTGTATCGACTCTGCATCAAAATAATCATGATTTCGTCCATTTAAAATTTTTTTATTAATTTTTTGGTTTTTAGCCTTCTTTTTGTCGTTTCTAGATGATTTTTCATTTATATCGCACTGCATCAAAATAATCATGATGTCGACAATTTAAAATTTTTCATACATTTTTTGATTTTTTGCCTTTTTTTTTTGTCGTTTTCTAGATGATTTTCATTTATATCGCTCTGCATCAAAATAGTCATAATTTCGTCAATTTAAAATTTTTTCATTCATTTTTTGTTTTTTGCCTTTTTTTGTCGTTTCTAGATGATTTTCATTTGTATCGATACTGCATCAAAATAATCATGATTTCGACAATTTAAAGTTTTTTCATAAATTTTTTGGTTTTTTGCCTTTTTGTCGTTTCTAGATGATTTTTCATTTGTATCGCACTGCATCAAAATAGTCATATTTTCGTCAATTTAAAATTTTTTCATACATTTTTTGTTTTTTGCCTTTTTTGTCGTTTCTAGATGATTTTTCATTTGTATCGACTTTGCATCAAAATAATCATGATTTCGTCAATTTAAAGTTTTTTTTCATTTATTTTTTGTTTTTAGCATTCTTTTTGGCGTTTCTAGATGA
>JAEIGM010000182.1:0-66859 GCA_018903735.1 Drosophila cardini
TTTTGCTATAGTATAATTTAAAAAGTCTAAGCTAGAACCTGTCTGCTTAAACTTTTTAAAATATTTTGATTTTTTATTTTTTGAGTTAGATAGTCTTGGTGAGAACCAAGGAGATTTATGTGAAACGGACTTTATAACACTATATTGAATACAGACATCAAAGATTGTATTTAATATGTTGTAAAAATACTCAACAGCTATGTTAATATCATTCGTGCTGTATAGTATAGACCAGTCAATAGTAAAAATCAGTTGGTTTAACAAAGAAAAATTTCCTTTGCGAAAGCAACGGCGCGACTTGGAAGAGGATGAAGCAGGTGAATGGATTAAGTTAGGGATAGACAGGGAAAGTTCAAGAGTAGGATGAAAAGAATCTTCAGGAGCAACTACAGGAGAAGATCTAGTGACAATGGCACTGGATGAATCATTAACGAAGATAAGATCCAGCATCCGGTTTAGACGATTAGATACATGATTGATTTGAAAAAAAGGAAGATCAATCAAACTATCTAAAAAGTCATTATTAGGTGTGGGTATGTAGTCAAACTTGTCGAAAAACGACCAGGAAACGTTTGGCAAGTTAAAATCTCCTAGTATCACAAAGAAATCACAATCACGAATGTGACAAAATATTTTTTTGATGAAATCGAAATGCTGCAAATAAACCGACATTTCTGAGGACGGAGGAATATAGGAACAAGTTACATAAAGGGCAAATGACGGAAAAGTAACCTTAACGGCAACAATTTCAATTTCGTTAAGTGATGAAACATCTATTAATTCAGCATTAAGGGAGGATTTTACTGAAATAAGAACTCCACCACCGCGTCAATTAAGACGATCGCGCCTGAAAATGTTATAAAGAGATGACATTATTTCATTATCAGATATGCTAGAATTCAGCCAAGTGTCTGAAAATGCAACAATGTCAGAATCAAAAGATAAACTATTCTTATGCAACTGTTTTAACTTAGACCCAAGACCCCTAACATTCTGATACTGAATGAAAAGTTGGTCAGAGCCTAGTTTTTTGAAATTATGACTGGGGCCGCTTGAGTCGAACCACTAGTCGGAATAATGACTGGAGTTGAACGAGTTCTATTTTTCTGTTTGAACTCATGAACAATCATTTGTGGGGGCCAGAACTTTGGATCACAAAATGTTTATGGCGTAAGTTTGGCTGAAATCGCTCAATTGGCACTGAAAATTTTCATACTAGGCATTTTTATCATTTTCAACCGATTGTTCCTATGGCAGCTATATGATATAGTGGTCCGATTCGGATGAAATTTGGTTTGCACATGGGATTTGGTACTAAATGCATATAGGCTTAATTTGGATGAAATTGCACAACAAAAATTTTTTTTTCAACCGATTGTTCCTATGGGAGCTATATAATATAGTCATCCGATCCGACCGATTTTAACAAATGATCTGCCTGCAGAGAGAATACACATCTGTACCAAGTTTCATCAAGATAACTTTAAAACTGAGAGACTAGTTCGCATAGAAACAGACGGACAGACGGACAGACAGACGGACATGGCTATATCGACTCGCCTGTTGATGCTGATATATACTATACTTTATATATACTTTATGGGGTCGGAGATAACTCCTTCAATGCGTTACAAACTTCGTGAAAAAATTAATATACCCTCTGCAAGGGTATAGAAAGGGTATTCGCTAAACTGCGTGAAACTAAATTAAAATTGCATTTAGACAAATGTGAATTCATGAAAAAAGAAACTTAATTCCTTGGACACATAAAAACAACAGATGGAATAAAAGCAAATTCAACAAAAATCTCTGCCATACAAAATTTTCCAATACCAACAAGTAAGAAAGGCTACAGTCGAGCGAGCCGACTGTAAAAGACTCCGTACTCCTTCTAGTGCGCGTTTTTCCATACAAATCACCAATTTTCGACCGATTTGTCCTATGAGAGCTATAGGCTATAGTTGTCCGATCCGGACCAAACTTGGTGAGGATAGTTATAATGGTACCTTATATATAATGTGTTAGTTTGGCTGCAATCGCTCAACTAAAATTTCATGTCTCCATACAAATCACCAATTTTCGACCGATTTGTCCTATGGGAGCTATAGGCTATAGTTATCCGATCCGGACCAAACTTGCTGAGGATAGTTATAATGGTAACATATATATAATGTGTTAGTTTGGCTGCAATCGCTCAACTAAAACTTCATGTCTCCATACAAATCACCAATTTTCGACCGATTTGTCCTATGGGAGCTATAGGCTATAGTTGTCCGATCCGGACCAAACTTATTGAGGATAGTTATAATGGTACTATATACATAATATGTTAGTTTGGTTGCAATCGCTCAACTAAAACTTCATGTCTCCATATAAATGACCAGTTTTCGACCGATTTGTCCTATGGGAGCTATAGGCTATAGTTGTCGGATCCGGACCAAACTTGGTGAAGATAGTTTTAATGGTACCATATACATAATGTGTTAGATTGGTCTCAATCACTCAACTAAAACTTCATGTCTCCATACAAATCACAAATTTTCGACCGATTTGTCCTATGGGAGATATAGGCTATAGTTGTCCGATCCGGATCAAACTTGGTGAGGATAGTTATAATGGTACCATACACATAATGTGTGAATTTGGTCTCTCTAGCTCTAATCGTTTTCAAGTTATGGTGATGTGAAAAAAGTTTTTTACAATTTTCGGGGGCGGTAGGGGGCGTGGCAAAGATTTGAAATAAACTTTATCTGCTCGCGAAGCAGACGGACTTTCATTCCAAATTTGGTGGCTCTAGCTCTTGTAGTTTAGAAGATCCAGGTGTTCATACAGACGGACGGATAGACGGACGGACGGACAGACGGACATTGCTATATCGTCTCGGCTGTTGATGCTGATCAAGAATATATATACTTTGTGGGGTCGGCCACGCCTCCTTCTGCCTGTTACGCACATTTCGCTTCAGACAAACTTAATAGACCCCTATACTCTTTTTTAGAGTACGGGGTCTAAAAACATCCAAAGAAATAAAATCATTTTTAGGTCTTTGTGGTTATTACGGAAAATTCAGTCCTAACTTCGCACACGTTGTAAAGCCAATGACTTTAAAATTAAAGAAAGGTGCAAGTATATATATCAAAGAACCAAATTACATTTCTGCTTTTGAAAAATTAAAAGTACTTATACCGTCCGATCCAATATTAGTTTATCTGAATTTCGAAAAAACATTTTGTCTCATAACTGATGCCACCAACATAGCTAATGGATGTTTTCCGTCTCAAAATAACAAGTAAGAAAGGCTACAGTCGAGCAAGCCGACTGTAAAAGACCCCATACTCACAGAAGTGCGCATTTTCTATTCGAAAAGAAAAAAACGGAGTGATTCACATTTTGTATACATACATTTTTATATACTCTTTTTTAGAGTACGGGGTCTAAAAAACCAAGTAAGGAAATTGTGCATTTAATTGTGTATATATTTACATACATTTTTATATAAATATGTATGTATACAAAATGTGAATAACTCCGTTTTTCTTCTTTTTCGTATGGAAAATGCGCACTTCCGTGAGTACGGGGTCTTTTACAGTCGGCTCGCTCGACTGTAGCCTTTCTTACTTGTTTTTTAAAAATAAGCCGTGTTTTACAATTTGAAATTTAATTTTTATACCCGTTACTCGTAGAGTAAAAGGGTATATTGTATTCGTTGGAATGTATGTAACAGGGAGAAGGAGACATGGCAGACCCCATAAAGTATATATATTCTTGTTCAGCATGACTAGCCGAGTCGATATAGCCAAGTCCGTCTGTCCGTCTGTCTGTCCGTCCGTCTGTCCGTCTGTGTGAACAAAAGGATCTCAGAGACTATAAGAGCTAGAAGGGCCCGAGTGGTCGCAAACGAAAGACAAAATGCCCAAGCAGTACAAGTTTGTTTTTGTTTTTTGACACGCCCACTTTAGGGCGTTCTATGTGCATACAAAGGTAAAAACAGGTAAAAATAGCATGTTTTGGTATAGAAAACTTTTTGTTAGCAATGCTATCTAAACCAAATCGGACAACTATATCGTATAGCTTCCATAGGGACAATCGGTCAAAAATAAGCTACAAATATGAATTTATATGAATAAATTTTGCGTTGGCCAAGCAATCGAAGTGAAACTTACACAGAATATATCTGTCAATAATATAAACATGCTGACCAAGTTTCATTCAAATCGGACGACTATATCGTATAGCTCCCATAGGGACGATCGGGTAAAAATACGCTGTAAATATGAATTTGTATGAAAATTTTCTGTATTTCCCAAGTCATCTGAATTAAAATCAATAGGGTCGATTGCCTAAAGGATTGTACTATTATTATTATCATATCCTATTGTTAATAATATAATTAAACTGAGTAACGGGTATCCTAAAGTCGCGAGGCGACTATAGCATTCTTTCTTGTTTTAAATTTAGATTGAAATAAAAAAAAAAAAATAATCAAAATATTTCCCTGACGGGAGTCGAACCTCGGACTCCACGCACACGCGTCAGAGCCCTTACATCTGCACCACGCCCCTCTCTTGAAAGTGCTCGACTATCTGCATTTACGTGTAATATTTATATGTTATACAATCAAAATTAATAAAATGTCGCTGACGGCACTCGAACCCATGATCCCGGGTTCACATACAAGTGCGAAGAATTAGATCAGGCATCTTTACTACTTAGACCACACTCCGCATTGAAGTTTATAAAAGTAATTTAAATTTAAAAAGTGTACAAATGGCATTTGTCACTGACTGGATATGAACCCGGGACCGCGGGCTAAACAACACGTACGAACCGTGCATCTCTACTACCTAGGCCACGCTCCTTATTGAAGTTGCAGTAGCTAAACGTAGAGTTAAATCTTATATTGCAAGCAAGTGTAAACAAACAATTAATTAAAAAAATTCAGCATTTTTGATTAATTTATTTTATATGTTGTGGTTGTCCGATTTGAACCAAATTGGGTGAGGATA
Organism: Drosophila cardini; assembly: GCA_018903735.1. NCBI lineage: Eukaryota > Metazoa > Arthropoda > Insecta > Diptera > Drosophilidae > Drosophila > Drosophila cardini. The sequence continues at coordinate 5,007 of JAEIGM010000182.1, forward strand.
ATTTTAATAATTATTCACACATTCTCTGTAAGTTTGGTTGCGATCGCTCAACTAACATTACGTGTCTTCATACAAATTTTTTATTTTTGACCAATTTGTTCTATGGGAGCTATAGGCTATAGTTGTCCGATCCTAACCAAACTTGGTGAGGATAGTTATAATGGTACCATACACATAATGTGTGAATTTGGTCTCTCTAGCTCTAATCGTTTTCAAGTTATGGTGATGTGAAAAAAGTTTTTTACAATTTGCGGGGGCGGTAGGGGGCGTGGCAAAGATTTGAAATAAACTTTATCTGCTCGCGAAGCAGACGGACTTTCATTCCAAATTTGGTGGCTCTAGCTCTTGTAGTTTAGAAGATCCAGGTGTTCATACAGACGGACGGACAGACGGACGGACGGACAGACGGACAGACGGACATTGCTATATCGTCTCGGCTGTTGATGCTGATCAAGAATATATATACTTTATGGGGTCGGCCACGCCTCCTTCTTTCTGTTACGCACATTTCGCTTCAGACAAACTTAATAGACCCCTTACTCTATTTTAGAGTACGGGGTCTAAAACGCCAATTTGTTTCGCAAGTAGAACTTTAAATGAACATAAAACTTATTATTCAGCAATTGAAAAATAACTTTTAGCCATCGTTTGGGCAGAAAAATAATTCCGATCTTATCTCTACGGTAGAAAATTCGAGATCCTCAGTGATCACAAACCACTTGTTTGGCTTAATAATATTAAAGAATCAAATATGAAATTACCACGCTGGAAAATAAAATTAAACGAATTTGATTTTTACATTAAATATGTACCAGGTAAAGAGAACCATGTTGCAGATGGTTTATCCAGAAAAAAAATTGAAGAAATCTTCTTAGGGGAAACTTCTGACGTCCCAGCAGCAACAATCCATAGTGCTCAAGAAGACAACCAATATTACATTTCACTGACAGAAAGACCAATCAACTATTTCAAATGACAAATAGAATTTGAAAAAATAACTCAAATAACGTTGACGTCACTAACTATTTTCATCAAACAAAAAATTTTAATAAATTATGCCGAAATAACACACAATCATGCCAAAGAATTAATTAAAGAATGCTTATGTTCAAAGAAAAGTGTTATATACTTTTTTCTTACTTTACAGAATGCTTTCGTTGAAGTAGATAGTCCAAATAATATTACAAAAGTAATGAGATCAACTAAAAAATAAAAAACTAACAGACCACCAAACTTATGCCAAATTTAGGGAATACATTATTAACACACACCAAAAGCTACTACATCCAGGAATAGAGAAAATGACATCATTATTTAAAGAAAACTATTATCATCCATATTACCAGAATTTAATTCAAAACATTATTAACGAATGGAAAAACAGAACATAGAAACATTACGTTAGCTTTTGAACTAACTCCAGAAATCCATAATCCCAGAGAAAACAAATAAGAAAGGCGACAGTCGAGCGAGCCGACTGTAAACGACCCTTTACTCACAGAACTGCGCATTTTCAATACGAGAAAGACGAAAAGCAGAGTGATTCACATTTTGTTTACATAAAAATACAGTTGGTCGGCACGACCAGCATTCGCGGGCAGCGCTGCCACCGCACGAGCTGCGTAAACGTTCGTTCATATGCTTGTAAGTTTCTGTCTCGCTTGCACACATGCATTGCCATTGCGTTCAATTATAAATTTTGTTACGTGCCTAGCTCTTTTGTTTATAGTCCGATTTATCTGCAACTTTCAAAATAGCTTAATATAATTTGAATCCAACCGAATTTCAAATTACAATACTTTACGATAAGAAAATATGCATAAAAAATGACATTCAAGTTTGAAAACTGGTTTACTTCATTTGAGAAAAGGGGCCGTGCTAGTTACTCGCCTAAAACATCAATTTTTTACGAGTTGTTTCTAGTTTTTTGCTCATTGTGGGCGAACGGGGCGTGGCATCGAAAAAAAAGATTCGTGTTGCCTGACTTAACATTGAGTCGATAGAGATCATATTCAAACTTGTAGCTCTTACCAGACGGATGGACGGTCAGACGGACGTACGGTCAGACGGAAAGACAGACGGACATGGGTATATCGACTCGGCTTGTGATGCTGATCAAGAATATATATAAGTTATTATTTAGATGTAGTCACTCGTTTCGAATTGATTAATACCACGAGTACCGGTGAGATTTGCAAAGTACATTTATTAAAGGCGTCCGCCGTTCAATATGAATGATTACAAACTAAATCTACAAAGCATAAATTCTTAATAACTAAGCTATGGTCATTGGCGACGCCGCCGCTGCCGTCGGCAGCGCTGTCGCTGTCGTTAGCCACATTGTCGCTGGCCGCGGTGTCGCTGCCGCCGCTGTTGTTGGCAGCCGCACCGGCAAAGTGCAGCGTTAGCGCCTCGTGCAGAGTGTTATGTTACTCGGCGGATGTTATGCAAGAATGTTGCGGGGCACTGACTTTACTCCGCTGATCGCTGGCGTAGCCGCACTTGACACCCGAGTTTTGGACATTCTTGCTGACTGGCGTAACTGCTGATTCAGTCGCTGCGACCCCAACATCGTGAGAATACTCTTTCCATTTTGGGGTCGCTGGGCGCTCACAGTTAACTACTCCCCCCTCCAAAGACTGACCGTCCCTGGTCACGTTGTAAGCCTTCTGCACCTGCTCGATCATTTGTCCAAAGCGTCGGGAAGCTCGCCTTTTCTTGACGTACTGATAGAGGGCAATGCTCCCGCAAATCATAGAGCAGGTTATGACGCCCATGCCAAACACCAACATGGACCTAGTGCCGGACATAGCATCGTCTCTCATCTCTCTGATGTAGCCTAGATTTTCCTCATTTAGACGGTGGAGGTATGGAAGGCTTAGTATGTCACTATGACCTGTGATATTCAATAAGGGTGACGCTGCAACTCCCGGGAATCTTTCTTGGACGTTGTTGCGGTTCACGTATCGGGTTCCGTTGATCAGCGCGTAGGTGTCGAATGTAACTAGTTGAGTTCCAGATGAGATGATCTCGGTTTTATCATCGAACGCCACAATAGCTGGACGGTCGTTTATGATGATGACTCCATCGTCGACCACGGTGATGGGGTCCAGATGGCTGGGCTGAGTCACACAATGCGCCGTGCCTCCAGAGTGCAAACCTTGGGCGCAAGTTTCGCTGAGTGCCCGCTCGCAGAATACTGTCGTGGTCGTTGGCTTGCAGTTTGTGAGTGCCAGAATCTGCTTTCCGCATTCCGCTACTACGTTATCTGACAGCTGAAGGATCGTGTTATTGTGTGCGACGGGGAATATAGTGATTTTTTGCATAGCTGACTTATTCTAGGGTATTTTATAATAATCTTAACTACATTCGTTGATTGTAAAACCTTAATACTAGATACTTCTAACAAATCAGTTATGGTCGTCCCTGTGAGTTCATTCATAAGAATAGACTTAAGATCAGCGTGGTCCAAAATGTTCGGATTAATGATATTGGATTTTGCTAGGGTAATCGTTAACATGAGATTACCGATTTCATTAATGAGAATTCTGTTTCTTGTGAGCAAAGTCTCGTATAAATGCGAGGTGTCTGTTTGTTTATTTTTAGCAATCTTTAGAATTTTATTTACTGTGTCGGTTAGCATGTTTATTTGTATCTGCGTTTTAGAATTAATTTCTATCTGCCTATTGTTGGAACTAACCAGCTGTGCCTCCGTCATTCTAATGTTCTCTAGGTCATTTGCGTCGGGGGTGCCCGCAACGACTTTAAGCGCCGTCCCCAGGAAGTCAAGGCTTCTAGCATGGCGGTGATGCACCTCAAGAGCGGACAACAGGTCTCGTACGTGTTCGGTGTCTACCTCCAAAAGCTTCCGCATGTGGGATTGCGGAAACATGTCCGTTAATTTAGTGGTCTCGTCAATCATTCGCGTGAATTCGGAAAGGTTAGTCGTATGTCTTAAAAAGTCGTTACCGTCCCAAACTAGTACAGTTCCGTCCGAGATAGGAATGTAGTCAGAGTGTGAGTAGTCTGTCATTCGTGCCGTCACAGTCACTAGTAATGTTAATATCGTCCCGTACAACCTGAAACGTAAAGCAAATCGTTAGTTCTTACTTGTCAAATATTCCTTAATCCTACAAGCTAAACCTATTAACTCAGCGAAGGTTGTCCTTGTGGACTACCCTCCCCTTAATGAGGACTGTGGTCCCCAAGTCCGCTTCAATCTTTTCTTCGATACATAAGGGCGTGAGTTTGTTGCCTAGTCTCCGGTTTGTTTTGACCAGAACCTCTTCGCCCACGTCAAATACCCTATTCTGCCTGTCTTGGTTAAGTCTGGCATTCTGTACTTGCTGTGCTCCCTCTATCCTCTTCGTAACCTTATGTTGGGTCTCTTTCGAGGCATCGTACAAGGCGTCTATTGGTCTCTTCTGAGTAACGGAATGTATTGACCTGTTATACTCAATTGCGGCCTGTAGTATGAGTTCGACTGTACTGTTTATCCCTCTTTGTAGCTTCAGACATCTGGCTATCTCTATAAGTGTACTGTGAAAACGCTCGACTTGCCCGTTCGACGTGCTGTGTAGGGGCGGGGCATTTGCTAAGTTCACGCCAAAGTTGTTTAGCAGCAGGGACGTAATCGTTTCCGACTTAAGCGATGGCTCATTGTCACAGTATATCTGTTTGGTCTGGGGAAAAACGTTCAATATCGATAGTAACGGGGGTATCAAGTCCTCTATAGTACGTGACACTATATGGTGAACTATAGCAAACTTAGAGTATTTGTCGATGCAAGTCAGAAACAGTTTGCGGTCTGTGGAGAATATGTCGACGTGAAGCATTTCTCCAGCTCGTGAAGGGATCGGCGTTCGTCCGAGCTCCTGCTTCTTCGGGTGTCTGTCATATTTTGCTTTTGAGCACACCTTGCAGTTTAGGACTATTTCTTTTGCTAACTTTGTCATTTTGGGAAAATAATAGTCGGTCATGACCTGTTTTATGTTTTCTTGTGCAGCCCTGTGGGCACGATTGTGTTCGGCGGTGAGGATTTCCCTTCTCTCTCCGCTATCCAGAACATCTGTGACAAGGTGCTTGCAATGCCAAAATTTTGTGGTTGGGAAGCTTCTAACAAGTTCGTCTTGCAATCTTGCTAGGATTGGAAGCTCGCAATGGATTGCGTTCACTACATTTGGGTTAACTATCGGTTTAACTACATCAATCAAGGTGGTCCTATCAGTGAAATTTATCACATGGCGTGTTTTTCGCTAAACATGATGTAATTTCTGTTCAGAGGGAACTGAGACTCTTCCAATATGATCTGGTTTCTGAAGCAATTCACCGGCTTTTCAGTAGTCTCGATGGTGTAGGTCAGTGATGTCTCGCTATGCATTGTAGCGGCATCTGACTCTGGTTCAGCACTCTCGAGTGCGTTCACGTTTTGCCGCGATAAGGCGTCAGCTACGTGATTCTCCTTACCGGGTTTGTAGAACATGTTCGCCCCTGTCTCATCAATGCGTGCTTTCCAACGTTTGATTTTTGCGTTTGGGTTTCCCTCAGACACCGCGAACGTAAGTGGCTGGTGATCTGTGAAAATGTTTATGTCTTTGACCCCATAAAGATAGTGCCGAAACTTGGCCAAGGCCCACACGATAGCTAGTAACTCGCGCTCGTTGGTAGCGTAATTCGCCTCACTATCTTTCAGCGTTCGAGAAATCATGGAAATTGGTCTCCCGTTCTGAGATAAAACTGCCCCGATTCCATATGCCGATGCGTCTGTAGTCAGATCAAAAGGCTTTTTGTAGTCTGGATACATTAGCATGACGTTTTCTGATGCTAAAATGTTCCTCAACCTCTCGAATGCATGCCTCTGATTTTCATTCAGTTTGACTTGCATTCTTTTTGACCTGTACTTGCTCACCGAACCGTTCTCCCCTTTCAGGATGTCGGAGAGAGGTTTCGCTATTGCGGCGAAATCTTTGATGAAGCAGCGGTAGTAGCTGGCTAAACCCAGAAACGACCTTACTGCAAACAATGACTCTGGCTCGACGTAGTTCTGAATGGCTTTCACCTTTTCAGGGTCAGTCCTTGCGCCGTTGCTAGTCACAATAAACCCCAGATACTCTACGCTGTGTTTAAAAAACTGGGACTTTTCTTTGGCCACTTTCATGTTTGCGTCGCGCAGACTCTTGAGGACCCACTCAACGTGTTTGACGTGGTCCTTTTCGCTTACGGAGAATATGATGACGTCGTCCACATAAACATAGCAAGTTTTGCCAATCTGTTCACGGAGGACATCATCAATGGTTCTTTGAAAAATGCTGCCCGCATTCTTCAGACCAAAGGGGAGTCGACAGAACTCGTATTTTCCCCCCGTTCACCGAAAACGCCGTCTTCTCCCTGTCCTCCTCCGCCAAAGTTATTTGGTGGTATCCAGAGGTAAGGTCGAGCGTTGTGAAAAACTTTGCTTTACCCAGATTTGCCAGAATCATTGTTATGCTTGGCATCGGATATTTGTCAGCAATAGTTTTCTGGTTTAGTTTCCTAAAATCGATCACTAAACGTTTTTTCTTGTTGCCATTACTGTCGGTGCCCTTTTTGTCCACCACCCAAATCGGGTTATTGTATGGGGACCGCGACTTTCTTATGATACCGTTTTTAAACAGTTCATTTATTTCTGTGGCAACAAAATCTTCTACACCTCGCGGGTATGGGTATAGCTTTGAATAGATTTCCTTCTCGTCAGTTGTTCGTATTTTAGCAACGACGGAAGTATTGTACGGCAGTGACTCGTTAGGGTCAGCAAATGCCTTATCGTTCCTTTTGAGCATTTGAAGGAACTCGGTCCTCACTGCAAAGGGTACATCAAGGTCGATAACCTTGGTGTGGTTTACATTCAAGCATTCCTGGTAATGTATCGTTTCCGATCCACCCTGGATTAAAAGCTTGTTTTCCTTCAGGCTTATGGCGGCGTTGACCTGCTTTAATAGGTCAAGGCCTATTATCCCGTCAAATGTAGAAAGGTTGTCTAGTATAAAAAAGGTCGCTGTCTGTCCAAACATTGGCAACGCGCACTTTTTGGAAATGTTGTTGGAGCCGTGAATAGACTGCACGACAAACTTCGTCTCGACCGGGACTACACCATCCAGCTGCGTTAGCGGCTTGATGTAATTTTTTGATGCACCCGTGTCAATTAACAACCTAACGTTTCTCCCTGCTATTCGTCGCCGTAAGTACGGCAGCAGGGACTTCGCCCTAAAAAATTCAGGCCGCTATCTAGAAAGTTGAGGCTGTCGCCCTCACACTCGCTGTCAGTATCTATTTCCTCGACTTCTTTGCTAGCCACCACGTTATATGACCCTTCCTTGTCTGCACCATTGGTAGAGATGTGATCTATCCTCTGGCGTCTCTGGCCCGTCATACGATCGGACGTATTCGATCGCTTGTTCGTCTGTCCCTGTTGTGGGTTAACTCTTGCGGACTCCTGAGATTTCTGATAGGCGGTCTGCTGCCTATATTTTGACATTGATGGATCAACGTCCATTGGTTCTGATCTGTTATTATTAGTAGTGGCCGCAACCTGAGCAGCCTCAGCATTTCTCTGACCCCTTTGCTTCTTAAAGGCGGGGCTCTTCCCTTGTCCAGCTTGAGCGTTAGGTCTCTGCTCTTGCTGGTTGGGATTCTGACGACTTTGATTCCTCATTTCGCCTCTATTAGACCTTTCTTCTAATCCTCTGGCGAAGTTTGTGGCAAAGTTGTACCGATCGTGGTTTGCCTCCACCTCCTGAGCCAAAGCCAAAGCGGATGGCAAATCAGGCGGGTGCGCTGCAAACAACACGTCCGTCAAGTTGCGTCTTAGTCCGGAGATAAAGACTCTTAAGGCATCGCCTCTAAACTTCTCGCACATCCCCCTGGCCAGATTATGGTCGTACGTCATGTTCGTTTTGTTAGTTAGTAAGGTGAGTTTTTTCTCGACCTCATCGTAGTACTCTAGAGTGGACATGCTGCCCTGTCTAAGGGTACCCATTTCCTGCTCTATAATGTGAATGGGTTTCTTATCAGCGTAGGTAAAATCAAGTCGTGCGATGATAGCCTCGAAATTGAGTGCTGTATTGAATGACGCGAGAACGGCATCGGCCGAGCCCCTTATCTTATTCCTTAGAATGACCATGGCTTGGTAGTGTCGTGAGCTCCCGTCATAGTTTTTGAATATCTTGTATGAATTGTGCGCTGCTTGTCGCCAAGCGACATAGGCGTCTAGGGAGCCGGTGAATTCCGGCAAACTTTTCATCGCGTCTAAAGGCTCATCACAGCGAATACCCGGAATGATTTGTGCGTCCTCGTACACCTTAACCACTGGTACAGAAATAGTTGCTCTACTTATACGCCCTGACAGTTCGTCAATTTGCCGTTTGAATTCGGTTTTAAGGTCCGCCTCTCTCCTAACATATTCTGCTGCCTGGACTGACAAAGCAGTCTGGATAAGTGCTCGTAACTGGTCCTCGTCCATTTCTGTACTAATAGCCTGCGCTCGACCGAATTTTTGGAGCAGAGCGGAAAGTACACTGTCGTCACTGTCGTTACTATTTCTTCTATAACTCATAGGTTGACACACTGTTAGTCGCCACGGGGCATAACGCGAGTAGAGACACAATTAAACATGCAACGCGAGCGGAGACAATAAAACAAACTTTACACACGCAATTCGTTTAATTTTATCTATTTTTTCTCTTTTTTTTTTGTTTTAATCTGATCTTTTGGTCTTTCCCTAGAAGAAACTCACTTACATGATACTATTTTTGTCCGTCCTGGTAGTTGTCCTCGGATTTGTTCCTTTCCTTGGGATCCTCCTTATGTTTTTCGTCACCGCTGCCCAGAGAGCTCCTGCGGATCTGGTGAACTTGGATTTGTTATTTTTTGTTAGTTTTGGACAGCCAGCCGCTGTTTCTTTGCACTTCACTTGCAATTTCTTTTAGTTTTGTTCTGTGTGTTCTTTTATTTTTTATTTGTTTTTATTTTTTATAACTCCCGGTTTCGCGACGCGAGAACCGTTTGCCACTTGGGTGATCGGAGATCCGTAGTTGGGCGCCAGTTATTATTTAGATGTAGTCACTCGTTTCGAATTGATTAATACCACGAGTACCGGTGAGATTTGCAAAGTACATTTATTAAAGGCGTCCGCCGTTCAATATGAATGATTACAAACTAAATCTACAAAGCATAAATTCTTAATAACTAAGCTATGGTCATTGGCGACGCCGCCGCTGCCGTCGGCAGCGCTGTCGCTGTCGTTAGCCACATTGTCGCTGGCCGCGGTGTCGCTGCCGCCGCTGTTGTTGGCAGCCGCACCGGCAAAGTGCAGCGTTAGCGCCTCGTGCAGAGTGTTATGTTACTCGGCGGATGTTATGCAAGAATGTTGCGGGGCACTGACTTTACTCCGCTGATCGCTGGCGTAGCCGCACTTGACACCCGAGTTTTGGAAATTCTTGCTGACTGGCGTAACTGCTGATTCAGTCGCTGCGACCCCAACATCGTGAGAATACTCTTTCCATTTTGGGGTCGCTGGGCGCTCACAGTTAACTTATACGTAATGGGGTCTTCTACGCCTCCTTCTGATTGTTACATACTTTTCACAAACCTAATATACTCTCTCATGCAGAGAGTACAAAAAATAGTTAATCAAAATAATTCACTGACGCTTGAACCCATGATCCCGGAATAACATACAAAGGCGAAGAATAAGATCAGGCACTAAGACCACACTCCTCTTTGAAGTTGACGTAAATAATTAAAATTTGAAAAGTAAATAAAGAGAATATATCGCTGACTGGATTCGAACCCGCGATCCCGGGCTTACAAACACGTACGAAGAACAAAGCGCGCATCTCTACTACCTAGAGCACGCTCTTTATTGAAGTTGCAGTAGCTAAACGTAGACTTAAATCTTTTATTGCAAGCAAGTGTCAATAAATAATTTATTCATTAAATTCAGAATTTTTGACAAGTTTGTTTTATATCTTATTGTTGTCCGATTTGGACCAAATTTGGTGAGTATACTTTTAATAATTATTCACACATTCTGTGTAAGTTGAGTTGCGATCGCCCAACTAACATTAAGTGTATTCATACAAATTTTTTATTTTTGACCAATTTGTCCTATGGGAGCTATAGGCTATAGTTGTCCGATCCGGATAAAACTTGGTGAGGATAGTAAAAATGGTACCATACACATAATGTGTGTTGGTATCTCTAGCTCAAGTCGTTTTTAAGTTATTATGTGAAAACAGTTTTTTACAATTTGTGGGGGCGGTGGGGGGCGTATCAAGAATTTGAAATTGACTTGCACTGCGTACACTACAGACGAACTTTCATTCCAAATTTGGTGGCTCTAGCTCTTGTAGTTTAGAAGATCCTGGTGTTCATACAGACGGACGGACAGACAGACAGACGAACATTGCTACATCGTCTCGGCTGTTGATGCTGATCAAGAATATAAATACTTTATGGGGTCGGCCACGCGTCCTTCAACCTGTTTCGTATATTTCGCTGCAGACAAACATAATAGACCTCTATACACTTTTTTTTATAGTACGGGGCTTTATATGTCATTGATTTTTACATGGTAGAGATCAAACAATTTCTATCTTGTATAGACATATATTCCAAATACCCAACTTTAAACGAAGTAAATGGTAGAGATTGAATAGAAGCCAAAAGAGCTCCCTTAAAAGAGTTTAATGACATGGGAAATCCAATTGAAATAAAAGCAGATAAAGATTCAGGCTTCTTGTGCTCCGCACTACAAATTTGTTTTTAATCAGAAGACGTTAAAATAACCATCACAACTAGTAAAAACAGTATATCAGACATAGAATGATTCCACAAAATAGTAAGTGAAAAATTGAGAATTGTCAATTCTGACACAAATCAAGAAGATAAACTAACTAGATTCGAAATAATACTTTACACTTATAATCATAAAACTAAACATAATACGACTGGTAGAACACCAGCAGACATTTTCATTTACGCAGGAACTCCCGAGTATGAAACACAGTTAAATAAGAAAAATAAAATAGAAAGACTCAATGAAAATTGACCCGAATTCGAAGTAGATACTAAATATAGGGAATCACCATTAGTAAGGTCTAAATCCACAAACCCATTTAAGCAAACAGGAAACATAACACAAATAGATGATAAACACTATGAAGAAGTAAACAGAGGTAGAAAGATAACACATTATAAATCAATATATAAAAAGAAAAAAAATAATTAATGAAAGTAAATACAATAATTCCAGATCAACCAATAACCCGAATCACGAGAATCACGATCCTCGTTATTTAACAACTCTAATTATAACATTCATACTACTTTATTTTATATGTCCAATAAAAGGTCAAAATTTAGAAATGAATCCAATTAACTGTTAAAACGGATATCTTATATTTCAAACAGGAGCAATAAACTTACCTATAAAATATGAATATCACTATTTATTAATAAATATAACCAAAACTGAAGAAACTTATAGTAACCTAATAAAAGATTTGAAAGATTTCGGAACCTTTTTATAAATATCTTTTGTTAATCATTAAGGAAGAATAATTTCAATCCAAAAATATAACCTTTCAGTAAATACGGTTCCAAGCTAACGAATTAAATGAAGTAATAAAAGAGTTAATAGGAGAATAGAAGTAATGAACAGTTTAAGTATCACCCATGTGGCAGATTAAAGACTTGGAATATTAATTTTCAACTTACAAGAATTCTATGAATACATTAAAGACATTGAACTAGGAATGCGACTAACCAGGCTTGGAATATTGAACTCTAAAGTATTAAAATATGACTCACTATCACCTTTACACGCTGAAAAAATAATAAATATTAAAACGTCAAATTGGTTAAAGACAACTATTAACGAAATTTTAATCATTTGTCAAATTCCAAGTTATATTTTAAATACCGCACAGTTTGACATTATTCCATATCCTGACGACAATAAAAACATTTTAACATGACAGTTACTACACACAAAATAATAAAGCATTTACAGCAACCAATAAAGATTTAGTAAAAAACAAGAAAGAATGCTATAGTCGCCTCGCGACTTTAGGATACCCGTTACTCAGTTTAATTATATTATTAACAATGGGATATGATAATAATAATAGTACAATCGTTTAGGCAATCGACCCTATTGATTTTAATTCAGATGACTTGGGAAATACAGAAAATTTTCATACAAATTCATATTTACAGCGTATTTTTACCCGATCGTCCCTATGGGAGCTATATGATATAGTCGTCCGATTTGAATGAAACTTGGTCAGCATGTTTATATTATTGACAAATATATTCTGTGTGAGTTTCACTTCGATTGCTTGGCCAACGCAAAAGTTATTCATATAAATTCATATTTGGAGCGTACTTTTGACCAATTGTCCCTATGGGAGCTATACGATATAGTTGTCCGATTTGGATCAAACTTGGTCAGTATATGTACCCCTAGACGTGTACTTTCTGTGTCAATTTGGTTTAGATAGCATTGCTAACAAAAAGTTTTCTATACTAAAACATGCTATTTTTACCTGTTTTTACCTTTGTATGCACATAGAACGCCCTAAAGTGGGCGTGTCAAAAAACAAAAACAAACTTGTACTGCTTGGGTATTTTATCTTTCGTTTGCGACCACTCGGGCCTTTCTAGCTCTTATAGTCTCTGAGATCCTTTTGTTCACACAGACGGACAGACGGACGGACGGACAGACGGACAGACGGACATGGCTATATCGACTCGGCTAGTCATGCTGATCAAGAATATATGTACTTTACGAGGTCTGCCATGTCTCCTTCTCCCTGTTACATACATTCCAACGAATACAATATACCCTTTTACTCTGCGAGTAACGGGTATAAAAATGTGTTACTGGAATAATAAATCAAGAAAAAACAGAATGTATATTTTCAAAAATACATAAAAAACTATGAAATTAAGTATGTAGAACCAAATATTATTTTAACATGGAACTTCCCTAAAACTGTACTAAATCAAAATTGTATCAATAGAGAAATAATTATTGAAGGAAATAATATGATAAAAGCTCTTAATTGCTCAATCGAATTAGATGAAATTTTAATAACCAATACTATGTTAGAATACACAAAAAAAATTTACATAAATAATAATGTAATCATTGTCATATGTCCAAACTAAAGAAATTATTTTACAGGAAACAAAATTGTATAACACGTTCCAAGTAATAACTATAACCACTTTATTAATTATTTTAATCGCATTAAGTACGTACATTATCTTTAAACATAAAATTATTCCAAGAAAAATTGTAGTAAATTTTAAGAACCAAAAAGAATAATCCCCAAGCATAGAATCAAATATTAAAAATGATATTGAATTAAATCCAAACAAAAACAAGAAAGAATGCTATAGTCGCCTCGCGACTTTAGGATACCCGTTACTCAGTTTAATTATATTATTAACAATGGGATATGATAATAATAATAGTACAATCGTTTAGGCAATCGACCCTATTGATTTTAATTCAGATGACTTGGGAAATACAGAAAATTTTCATACAAATTCATATTTACAGCGTATTTTTACCCGATCGTCCCTATGGGAGCTATACGATATAGTCGTCCGATTTGAATGAAACTTGGTCAGCATGTTTATATTATTGACAAATATATTCTGTGTGAGTTTCACTTTGATTGCTTGGCCAACGCAAAAGTTATTCATATAAATTCATATTTGGAGCGTACTTTTGACCAATTGTCCCTATGGGAGCTATACGATATAGTTGTCCGATTTGGATCAAACTTGGTCAGTATATGTACCCCTAGACGTGTACTTTCTGTGTCAATTTGGTTTAGATAGCATTGCTAACAAAAAAGTTTTCTATACTAAAACATGCTATTTTTACCTGTTTTTACCTTTGTATGCACATAGAACGCCCTAAAGTGGGCGTGTCAAAAAACAAAAACAAACTTGTACTGCTTGGGCATTTTATCTTTCGTTTGCGACCACTCGGGCCTTTCTAGCTCTTATAGTCTCTGAGATCCTTTTGTTCAAACAGACGGACAGACGGACAGACGGACATGGCTATATCGACTCGGCTAGTCATGCTGATCAAGAATATATATACTTTATGGGGTCTGCCATGCCTCCTTCTCCCTGTTACATACATTCCAACGAATACAATATACCCTTTTACTCTACGAGTAACGGGTATAACAAGAAAGAATGCTATAGTCGCCTCGCGACTTTAGGATACCCGTTACTCAGTTTAATTATATTATTAACAATGGGATATGATAATAATAATAATAGTACAATCGTTTAGGCAATCAACCCTATTGATTTTAATTCAGATGACTTGGGAAATACAGAAAATGTTCATACAAATTCATATTTACAGCGTATTTTCACCCGATCGTCCCTATGGGAGCTATACGATATAGTCGTCCGATTTGAATGAAACTTGGTCAGCATGTTTATATTATTGACAAATATATTCTGTGTGAGTTTCACTAAAATTGCTTGGCCCACGCAAAAGTTATTCATATAAATTCATATTTGGAGCGTACTTTTGACCAATTGTCCCTATGGGAGCTATACGATATAGTTGTCCGATTTGGATCAAACTTGGTCAGTATATGTACCCCTAGACGTGTACTTTCTGTGTCAATTTGGTTTAGATAGGATTGCTAACAAAAAAGTTTTCTATACTAAAACATGCTATTTTAACCTGTTATTCCCTTTGTATGCACCTAGAACGCCCTAAAGTGGGCGGACAGACGGACGGACGGACAGACGGACAGACGGACATGGCTATATCGACTCGGCTAGTCATGCTGATCAAGAATATATATACTTTATGGGGTCTGCCATGTCTCCTTCTCCCTGTTACATACATTCCAACGAATACAATATACCCTTTTTTCTCTACGAGTAACGGGTATAACAAGAATGCTATAGTCGCCTCGCGACTTTAGGATACCCGTTACTCAGTTTAATTATATTATTAACAATGGGATATGATAATAATAATAATGGTACAATCGTTTAGGCAATCGACCCTATTGATTTTAATTCAGATCACTTGGGAAATACAGAAAATTTTCATACAAATTCATATTTACAGCGTATTTTTACCCGATCGTCCCTATGGGAGCTATACGATATAGTCGTCCGATTTGAATGAAACTTGGTCAGCATGTTTATATTATTGACAAATATATTCTGTGTGAGTTTCACTAAAATTGCTTGGCTAACGCAAAAGTTATTCATATAAATTCATATTTGGAGCGTACTTTTGACCAATTGTCCCTATGGGAGCTATATGATATAGTTGTCCGATTTGGATCAAACTTGGTCAGTATATGTACCCCTAGACGTGTACTTTCTGTGTCAATTTGGTTTAGATAGGATTGCTAACAAAAAAGTTTTCTATACTAAAACATGCTATTTTAACCTGTTATTCCCTTTCTATGCACCTAGAACGCCCTAAAGTGGGCGGACAGACGGACGGACGGACAGACGGACAGACGGACATGGCTATATCGACTCGGCTAGTCATGCTGATCAAGAATATATATACTTTATGGGGTCTGCCATGTCTCCTTCTCCCTGTTACATACATTCCAACGAATACAATATACCCTTTTTCTCTACGAGTAACGGGTATAACAAGAATGCTATAGTCGCCTCGCGACTTTAGGATACCCGTTACTCAGTTTAATTATATTATTAACAATGGGATATGATAATAATAATAATGGTACAATCGTTTAGGCAATCGACCCTATTGATTTTAATTCAGATCACTTGGGAAATACAGAAAATTTTCACACAAATTCATATTTACAGCGTATTTTTACCCGATCGTCCCTATGGGAGCTATACGATATAGTCGTCCGATTTGAATGAAACTTGGTCAGCATGTTTATATTATTGACAAATATATTCTGTGTGAGTTTCACTAAAATTGCTTGGCTAACGCAAAAGTTATTCATATAAATTCATATTTGGAGCGTACTTTTGACCAATTGTCCCTATGGGAGCTATATGATATAGTTGTCCGATTTGGATCAAACTTGGTCAGTATATGTACCCCTAGACGTGTACTTTCTGTGTCAATTTGGTTTAGATAGGATTGCTACCAAAAAAGTTTTCTATACTAAAACATGCTATTTTAACCTGTTATTCCCTTTCTATGCACCTAGAACGCCCTAAAGTGGGCGGACAGATGGACGGACGGACAGACGGACAGACGGACATGGCTATATCGACTCGGCTAGTCATGCTGATCAAGAATATATATACTTTATGGGGTCTGCCATGTCTCCTTCTCCCTGTTACATACATTCCAACGAATACAATATACCCTTTTTCTCTACGAGTAACGGGTATAACAAGAATGCTATAGTCGCCTCGCGACTTTAGGATACCCGTTACTCAGTTTAATTATATTATTAACAATGGGATATGATAATAATAATAATGGTACAATCGTTTAGGCAATCGACCCTATTGATTTTAATTCAGATCACTTGGGAAATACAGAAAATTTTCACACAAATTCATATTTACAGCGTATTTTTACCCGATCGTCCCTATGGGAGCTATACGATATAGTCGTCCGATTTGAATGAAACTTGGTCAGCATGTTTATATTATTGACAAATATATTCTGTGTGAGTTTCACTAAAATTGCTTGGCCCACGCAAAAGTTATTCATATAAATTCATATTTGAAGCGTACTTTTGACCAATTGTCCCTATGGGAGCTATACGATATAGTTGTCCGAATTGGATCAAACTTGGTCAGTATATGTACTCCCTAGACGTGTACTTTCTGTGTCAATTTGGTTTAGATAGGATTGCTAACAAAAAAGTTTTCTATACTAAAACATGCTATTTTTTAGACCCCGTACTCTAAAAAAGAGTATTGGGGTCTATTAAGTTTGTCTGAAGCGAAATGTGCGTAACAGGCAGAAGGAGGCGTGGCCGACCCCATAAAGTATATATATTCTTGATCAGCATCAACAGCCGAGACGATATAGCAATGTCCGTCTGTCCGTCTGTCCGTCCGTCCGTCTGTCCGTCCGTCTGTATGAACACCAGGATCTTCTAAACTACAAGAGCTAGAGCCACCAAATTTGGAATGAAAGTCCGTCTGCTTCGCGAGCAGATCAAGTTTATTTCAAATCTTTGCCACGCCCCTACCGCCCCCGCAAATTGTAAAAAACTTTTTTCACATCACCATAACTTGAAAACGATTAGAGCTAGAGAGACCAAATTCACACATTATGTGTATGGTACCATTATAACTATCCTTACCGAGTTTGATCCGGATCGGACAACTATAGCCTATAGCTCCCATAGGACAAATCGGTCGAAAATTTGTGATTTGTATGGAGACATGAAGCTTTAGTTGAGCGATTGAGACCAATCTAACACATTATGTATATGGTACCATTATAACTATCTTTACCAAGTTTGGTCCGGATCGGACAACTATAGCCTATAGCTCCCATAGGACAAATCGGTCGAAAATTGGTGATTTATATGGAGACATGAAGTTTTAGTTGAGCGATTGCAACCAAACTAACATATTATGTATATAGTACCATTATAACTATCCTCAATAAGTTTGGTCCGGATCGGACAACTATAGCCTATAGCTCCCATAGGACAAATCGGTCGAAAATTGGTGATTTGTATGGAGACATGAAGTTTTAGTTGAGCGATTGCAGCCAAACTAACACATTATATATATGGTACCATTATAACTATCCTCAGCAAGTTTGGTCCGGATCGGACAACTATAGCCTATAGCTCTCATAGGACAAATCGGTCGAAAATTGGTGATTTGTATGGAGACATGAAGTTTTAGTTGAGCGATTGCAGCCAAACTAACACATTATATATATGGTACCATTATAACTATCCTTACCAAGTTTGGTCCGGATCGGACAACTATAGCCTATAGCTCTCATAGGACAAATCGGTCGAAAATTGGTGATTTGTATGGAAAAACGCGCACTAGAAGGAGTACGGGGTCTTTTACAGTCGGCTCGCTCGACTGTAGCCTTTCTTACTTGTTTTACCTGATTTTACCTTTGTATGCACATGGTAGAGATCAAACAATTTCTATCTTGTATAGACTTATATTCCAAATACCCAACTTTAATCGCAGTAAATGGTAGAGATTGGTTAGAAGCCAAAAGCGCTCCCTTAAAAGAGTTTAA
The DNA here is from genome assembly GCA_018903735.1 of Drosophila cardini. NCBI lineage: Eukaryota > Metazoa > Arthropoda > Insecta > Diptera > Drosophilidae > Drosophila > Drosophila cardini. The sequence goes on from JAEIGM010000182.1 coordinate 23,272, forward strand.
TGACATGGGAAATCTAATTGAAATAAAAGCAGATAAAGATTCAGCCTGCTTGTGCTCCGCACTACAATTTTGTTTTAAATCAGAAGACGTTAAAATAACCATCACAACTAGTAAAAACGGTATATCAGACATAGAATGATTCCACAAAATAGTAAGTGAAAAATTGAGAATTGTCAATTCTGACACAAATCAAGAAGATAAACTAACTAGATTCGAAATAATACTTTACACTTATAATCATAAAACTAAACATAATACGACTGGTAGAACACCAGCAGACATTTTCATTTACGCAGGAACTCCCGAGTATGAAACACAGTTAAATAAGAAAAATAAAATAGAAAGACTCAATGAAAATTGACCCGAATTCGAAGTAGATACTAAATATAGGGAATCACCATTAGTAAGGTCTAAATCCACAAACCCATTTAAGCAAACAGGAAACATAACACAAATAGATGATAAACACTATGAAGAAGTAAACAGAGGTAGAAAGATAACACATTATAAATCAATATATAAAAAGAAAAAAATAATTAATGAAAGTAAATACAATAATTCCAGATCAACCAATAACCCGAATCACGAGAATCACGATCCTCGTTATTTAACAACTCTAATTATAACATTCATTCTACTTTATTTTATATGTCCAATAAAAGGTCAAAATTTAGAAATGAATCCAATTAACTGTTAAAACGGATATCTTATATTTTAAACAGGAGCAATAAACTTACTCATAAAATATGAATATCACTATTTATTAATAAATATAACAAAAACTGAAGAAACTTATAGTAACCTAATAAAACAAAGGAATTTGAAAGATTTCATGGGAACCTATTATAAATATCTTTTCGGAACTTAAAACCATTAAGGCAAAGAAGAATTTCAATCCAAAATATATAACCTTTCAGTAAATACGGTTCAAGCTAACGAATTAAATGAAGTAATAAAAGCAGTTAATAGGAGAATAGAAGTAATGAACAGTTTAAGTATTACCCATGTGGCAGATTAAAGACTTGGAATATTAATATTCAATTTACAAGAATTCTATGAATACATTAAAGACATTGAACTAGGAATGCGACTAACCAGGCTTGGAATATTGAACTCTAAAGTATTAAAATATGACTCACTATCACCTTTACACGCTGAAAAAATAATAAATATTAAAACGTCAAATTGGTTAAAGACAACTATTAACGAAATTTTAATCATTTGACAAATGCCACGTTATATTTTAAATACCGTCTGCCATGTCTCCTTCTCCCTGTTACATACATTCCAACGAATACAATATACCCTTTTTACTCTACGAGTAACGGGTATAACAAGAATGCTATAGTCGCCTCGCGACTTTAGGATACCCGTTACTCAGTTTAATTATATTATTAACAATGGGATATGATAATAATAATAGTACAATCGTTTAGGCAATCGACCCTATTGATTTTAATTCAGATGACTTGGGAAATACAGAAAATTTTCATACAAATTCATATTTACAGCGTATTTTTACCCGATCGTCCCTATGGGAGCTATACGATATAGTCGTCCGATTTGAATGAAACTTGGTCATATTATTGACAAATATATTCTGTGTGAGTTTCACACTAAAATTGCTTGGCCCACGCAAAAGTTATTCATATAAATTCATATTTGGAGCGTACTTTTGACCAATTGTCCCTATGGATGCTATACGATATAGTTGTCCGATTTGGATCAAACTTGGTCAGTATATGTACCCCTAGACGTGTACTTTCTGTGTCAATTTGGTTTAGATAGCATTGCTAACAAAAAGTTTTCTATACTAAAACATGCTATTTTTACCTGTTTTTACCTTTGTATGCACATAGAACGCCCTAAATTGGGCGCTCGGGCCTTTCTAGCTCTTATAGTCTCTGAGATCGTTTTGTTCAAACAGACGGACAGACGGACGGACAGACGGACGGACGGACAGACGGACAGACGGACGGACGGACAGACGGACATGGCAATATCGACTCGGCTAGTCATGCTGATCAAGAATATATATACTTTATGGGGTCTGCCATGCCTACTTCTCCCTATTACATACATTCCAACGAATACAATATACCCTTTTACTCTACGAGTAACGATTATAATAAAGATTTAGTAATAAAAAACAAGTAAGAAAGGCTACAGTCGAGAGAGCCGACTGTAAAAGACCCCGTACTCACAGAAGTGCGCATTTTCCATACGAAAAAGAAGAAAAACGGAGTGGTTTACATTTTGTATACATATGTACAATTTTATATACAAATGTATGTAAATATATACATATACACAATGAAATGCACAATTTTTCTTACTTGGCTTATTTTAAAAATAAGCCGTGTTTTTATTTCAATTTAAATTTAAAATTAAATTTAAATTTAATTTTAAATTTAAATTGAAATAAAAAAAAATAATAATAATCAAAATAATTCACTGACGGGATTCGAACCTCGGACTCCACGCACACGCGTCAGAGCCCTAACAGCTGCACCACGCCCCTCTCTGGAAATTGCTCGACTATCTGCATTTACATGTAATATTTTTTTGTTATATAACAAAATCTAATAAAATGTCCCTGACGGCGCTCGAACCCATGATCCCGGGTTCACATACAAGTGCGAAAAATTAGATCAGGCATCTTTACTACTTAGACCACACTCCGCATTGAAGTTTATGTAAATAATTAAAATTTAAAAAGTAAACAAACAGCATTTGTCACTGACTGGATTCGAACCCGGGACCCCGGGCTAACCAACTCTTACGAAGCGCGCATCTCTACTACCTAGACCACGGTCCTTATTGAAGTTGCAGTAGCTAAACGTAGAGTTAAATCTTTTATAATAATTGTTTAGTTAACACACTGCACTGCTTGCTGCAGTTTGTGTTCTTCTTCTATTACAAGCAGTGTAAACAAACAATTTGTACATAAAATTCAGCGTTTTTGATTAATTTGTTTTATATGTTGTTGTTGTCCGATTTGGACCAAATTTGGTGGGGATATTTTTAATAATTATACACACATCCTCTGTGAGTTTGGTTGCGATCGCTCAACCAACACTACATGTCTTCAAACTAATTTTTTATTTTTGACCGGTTTGTCCTATGGGAGCTATAGGCTATAGTTGTCCGAACCAAACTTGGTGAGGACAGTTATAATGGTACTATACACATACTGTGTGAATTTGGTCTCTCTAGCTCTAGTCGTTTTCAAGTTATGGTGATGTGAAAATAGTTTTTTACAATTTGCGGGGCCGGTGTCCGATCCTGACCAAACTTGGTGAGGACAGTAACAATGGCATCATACACATAATGTGTTAGTTTGGTTGCAATCGCTCAACTAAAACTTCATGTCTCCATACAAATCACCAATTTTTGACCAATTTGTCCTATGGGAGCTATGGGCTATAGATGTCCGATCCGGACCAAACTTGGAGACGGTATTGTTATAATGGTACCATATATATATAATGTGTAAGTTTGGCTGCAATCGCTCAACTAAAACTTCATGTCTCCATACAAATCAGTAATTTTCGACCGATTTGTCCTATGGGAGCTATAGGCTATAGTTGTCCGATCCGGACCAAACTTGGTGAGGATAGTTATAATGGTACCATACACACAATGACTTAGTTTGGTTGCAATCGCTCAACTAAAACTTCATGTCTCCATATAGGCAATAGGCTATAGTTGTCCGATCCGGATCAAACTTGGTGAGGATAGTTATAATAGTACCATACACATAATGTGTGAATTTAGTCTCTCTAGCTCTAATCGTTTTCAAGTTATGGTGATGTGAAAAAAGTTTTTACAATTTGCGGGGGCGGTAGAGGACGTGGCAAAGATTTGAAATAAACTTGATCTGCTCGCGAAGCAGACGGACTTTCATTCCAAATTTGGAGGCCCTAGCTCTTGTAGTTTAGAAGATCCAGGTGTTCATACAGACGGACGGACAGACGGATGGACGGACAGACGGACAGACGGACATCGCTATATCGTCTCGGCTGTTGATGCTTATCAAGAATATATATACTTTATGGGGTCGGCCACGCCTCCTTCTGCCTGTTACGCACATTTCACTTCAGACAAACTTAATAGACCCCTTTCCATTTTTTTAGAGTACGGGGTCTAAAAATTGTAAGACGATATTACTTTAAACATAGACTCCCAAAAATCTTTATGTAAACATTCCCATCAAATAACTTAAACATAAAAATTGTAAGACGATATCAGAATCGCCAGATCGTGAGAAATGCCTATTCAGCATCCTAGCAAGCCTAGAGTCTAAAGTCCAATTTGAATGTCACACGAAAAACTCACTATCACATACAAACAATCAGCGTATAAATATCCCCACACAGCCTTCTGTCAAATCAGTTCTAATCTTGCCGCCGAAGCCTGTACTCTAATATTTTATTACTTCGACTCAAATAGTGCTTGTAAGAAACTCCGACTGTAAACCTAAGTGTAAGAATAAAGTAAAGTGTAACCCACAAATAAAACTATATTTTTTTGGGTATCTCGGCCGTGAAACATATAATTGGCGCAGCCGGTAGGATCAGTGCAAAAGTGAATGACTCCTTAATTAACAAGTAAGAAAGGCTACAGTCGAGCGAGCCGACTGTAATAGACCCCGTACTCCTTCTAGTGCGCGGTTTTCCATACAAATCAACAATCTTCGACCGATTTGTCCTATGGGAGCTATAGGCTATAGTTGTCCGATCCGGATCAAACTTGGTGAGGATAGTTATAATAGTGCTATACACATACTGTGTGAATTTGGTTTCTCTAGCTCTAGTCGTTTTCAAGTAATAGTGATGTGAAAAAAGTTGTTTACAATTTGCGGGGGCGGTAGGGGGCGTGGCAAAAATTTGAAATAAACTTAACCTGCCTGACATATAGACGGACTTTCATTCCAAATTTGGAAGCTCTAGCTTTTGTAGCTTAGAAGATCCAGGTGTTCATACGGACGGACAGACAGACAGACAGACGGACATCGCTCTATCGTCTCGGCTGTTGATGCTGATCAAGAATATATATACTTTATGGGGTCGGAAAAGCCTCCTTCTGCCTGTTACGCACATTTCGCTTTAGACAAACTTAATAGACCCCTATACTCTTTTTTAGAGTACGGGGTCTAAAAAGGACAATTCCAAAACCGCAATACTGATCCACCAAAGAATTTACGTGACGCGTAATTAAACAAACAAGATTTCTACAAAAAATATAGATCCTTTGGACTATAAGAAATCCTGTACACAAAACTTATTTACGGAGCATTTAAGTGTCTTCATCAGAAGAGTCGACTACATTCTAACATATCCAACCCAAGATGTAAAACAACAGGTTCCTCAATAAATATCATGACCCAAAACTTTCTAAATTATCAAACTTCTCCATGCAACTTAAAAGTCCAAACAATAAATGGAATAACCGAACTAAAAATATTGTATCATTAGCACCAAGCAAAATATGTCCAGGACACCAAAAATTTTCATTCACAATTTTTCAACAAATTATGACATGTTAATTGGTAGGAATTTCCTAGAAACTTGCAATGCCCAAATTGACTACAGTGAAAATTCAGTTACATTAGGTGAACACACTTTCAAATTTAGATACAACGACAAAACAATTTTCGATGTCGGTGAATATGAAAGTTTAGATCCTCCCTCAACTAGAAATTTACACATTGCATATCCCATTGATAATAATTTTTAGAAACTAACGAATACAGACTCGATCATCTAAACAACGACGAGAAAGAAAAGTTAAAAAAAGTTCTCTATGAATTTAGTGATATACAGTATCGCGAAGGTGAAAATTTGACCTTTACAAGTACTGTTAAACACTCAATTCAAACTAAACAAGAGGACCCAATACACAAACACCCTTACAAATACCCCCAAACATTTGACGAAGAAGTCAATAAACAGATTAGTTAAATGATACAGCAAGGGATCAAAATCTCCTAACTGTTCACCAATCTGGATCGTACCGAAAAAAACGGACGCATCAAAAAACAAAAATATCGATTAGTCATTGAATATTGAGATTTAAATGAAATCACTATCGATGACAAATTCCCAAACTCGTATGCCATTCGGATTTAAAAACGCTCCAGCAACGTTTCAAATTTAGTTGCTTAGTTTACTTACTCCACTTCATTGGACAATCACTTAAAATCAATCTCAAAGGTATTCCAAAAACCAAGAGAAGCTAATCTTAAATTACAATTGGATAAATGCGAAGTCTTGAAAAAAGAAACCGAATTCCTAGGTTACATTATTACCACTGAAGGCATTAAGCCGAACCCAAATAAAATCCAAGCAATTGTTAAATTTCCTACTCCCAAAACACAAAAAGAAATAAAATCATTTTTAGGTTTATGTGGATTCTATAAAAAATTTGTACCCAATTTCGCCCAAATCGTCAAGTCAATGATTCTCAATCTAAAACAAGAAAGAATGCTATAGTCGCCTCGCGATTTTAGGATACCCGTTACTCAGTTTAATTATATTATTAACAATATAATATATTATTAATTATATTAATAATAGTACAATCGTTTAGGTAATCGACCCTATTGATATTAATTCAGATGACTTGAGAAGCGCAGAAAATTTTCATACAAATTCATATTTACAGCCAATTTTTGACCGATCGTCCCTATGGGAGCTATACGATATAGTCGTCCGATTTGAATGAAACTTGGTCAACATATTTATATTATTGACAGTTATAATCTGTGTAAGTTTCCCTTCGATTGCTTGGCCAATGCAAAAGTAATTCACATAAATTCATATATAGAGCGTATTTTTGACAGATTGTCCCTATGGGAGCTATACGATATAGTCGTCCGATTTGGATGAAACTTAGTCAATATGTTTATATTATTAAAAGATATATTCTGTGTAAGTTTCACTTCGATTGATTGGCCAACGCAAAAGTTATTCATATAAATTCATATTTGGAGCGAATTTTTGACCGATTGTCCCTATGGGCGCTTTACGATTTAGTTGTCCGATTTAGATCAAACTTGATCAGTATATGTACTCCCTAGAGGTGTACTTTCTGTGTCAATTTGGTTTAGATAGCATTGCTAACAAAAAAGTTTTCTATACTAAAACATGCTATTTTTACCTATTTTTACCTTTGTATGCACATAGAAAAGCCGAACGCTCTAGCGCCCCGGCGATTCGATCGCCGCTCAGCAAAAGGCGAAAATAATTTAGTCTGCCTCAGCAAGCGAAACGATGAGCACGGCTATGTCGCTTGTGTTCTCGTTTCGCTTTAATATGTTTGTCTCTTTCTAGCATGCCAGATACACACATTTTGTGGCATCTCGCAACGGCAGATTTTAGCAACCAGCTCACTGATACAATTTCTGTTTTCAACAAAATTGCGATCCAGCTAGGAAGTTAAGCCTCTTTTAGAAAGATATCTATGGTTTTAGGTCGGCCGCATGCAAATGTCGCGGTGGCGCTGGTGGTTAAGTGCTTGATCGGCAAGCGCGGAGTCGTGGGTTCGAGTCGCGGTCAATCATTTAAAAGAAAATAATTCGAAAGTTCAGTTGTTGCATGTTTTCATTAAATTAAAATTTTTTTTTAACAAACCCCAATTTTAAAAAAAAAATTATTTTAATCGTTTATTAACAACGATTTGCTAATAAATAAACTTTTTCGGTAATGCAACACATCTCAACAACACAATAAAAGATTTTTAATTTAATGGCGGACCAGGAATCGAACCCACGACTCCCTGTTCATTGATCGAGCACTAATCATCTGCGCCACAGCGACACTTGAGTGCGGCCGGCCTAAAACCATACATATCCCAATACAAGCAGCTTAACTTCCTAGCTGGATCGCAATTTTGTTGAAAACAGAAATTGTATCAGTGAGCTGGTTGCTAAAATCTGCCGTTGCGATATGCCACAAAATGTGTGTATCTGGCATGCTAGAAAGAGACAAACATATTAAAGCGAAACGAGAACACAAGCGACATAGCCGTGCTCATCGTTTCGCTTGCTGAGGCAGACTAAATTATTTTCGCCTTTTGCTGAGCGGCGATCGAATCGCCGGGGCGCTAGAGCGTTCGGCTTTTTGCCGAAGCTCTCTGGGGGTCTAGAAGCAGCCTAGCGTTTGCTTTCAAAAAATCTTGCGTTTGACGCATCTATGTGTTGTATGGTTAGTGCTTATAACAAACTAATCAACGAAGCTAGAGAGTTCCAAAATGAAATCCGTATTCAATATTTAATCGAAAAACTTGAAAGAGAAATTAATTGCATACAAATTGTAAAACGCAACAAAAGAGGATTAATTAATGCTGTAGGTTCAGCTTATAAATACTTATTTGGAACATTAAACAACGATGATAAAATAGAACAAGAAAGAATGCTATAGTCGCCTCGCGACTTTAGGATACCCGTTACTCAGTTTAATTATATTATTAACAATGGAATATAATAATAACAATAGTACAATCGTTTTGGTAATCGGCCCCTTTTGATTTTAATTCACATGACTTGGGAAATACAGAAAATTTTCAAACAAATTCATATTTACAGCGTATTTTTGACCAATTGTCCCTATGGGAGCTATACGATATAGTTGTCCGATTTGGATGAAACTTAGCCAATATGTTTATATGATTGACAGATATATTGATAGATTGCTTGGCCAACGCAAAAGTTATTCATATAAATTCATATTTAGAGCGTGTTTTTGACCAATTGTCCCTATGGGAGCTATATGATATAGTTGTCCGATTTGGATCAAACTCGGTCAGTATATGTACTCCCTAGACGTGTACTTTCTGTGTCAATTTGGTTTAGATAGCATTGCTAAAAAAAAAGTTTTCTATACTAAAACATGCTATTTTTACCTGTTTTTACCTTTGTATGCACATAGAACGCCCTAAAGTGGGCGTGTCAAAAAACAAAAACAAACTTGTACTGCTTGGGCATTTTATCTTTCGTTTGCGACCACTCGGGTCTTTCTAGCTCTTATAGTCTCTGAGATCCTTTTGTTCACACAGACGGACAGACGGATGGACGGACAGACGGACATGGCTATATCGACTCGGCTAGTCATGCTGATCAAGAATATATATACTTTATGGGGTCTGCCATGCCTCCTTCTCCCTGTTACATACATTCAAACGAATACAATATACCCTTTTACTCTACGAGCAACGGGTATAATTAGAAGAAAAGATTAATAATTTAGCAGGAAATAGCGTTCAGGCTAATGAACTAAAATACATAAAAGATGCCGTAAACCAAGGACTAGAAGCAATCAATTCAGTTGTATCAAAAATAGAAAAAGCCATAAAATTAGAATTGCTAATATTCATTTGAACATTTTACAGAATACATCGAATATATTAAATTAGGTTTCAACTCACCATTTTAGGAATATTAAATCCCAAATTACTTAAACATAACTTTCTAAAACATGTAACTTCTGAGATATTACTAAACACTAAAACTTCCACTTGGCTAAAATTCGACACAAATGAAATACTTATTATTTCAAATATTCCACGCAAAATAATAAAAACCCCAAACATTGAGATACTTTCATTCCCAGATAACAAAGTTTTAACAGAAAATGTAAACGATAGATATTATTTTGAAAATGATGTATTGTTCAACAAGATTATCAAAAGAATTGAAACAAATAATTGTATAATTGGTATTTTATATCAAGTTCAAACAGCTTGTAAATTTTCTAAAACTTATAAAACTTATCGAACAACATACATTGAACCAAATATAATAGTAACTTGGAATTTAACTAAAACTAAACTTAATCAGAATTGCGTTAATAACGAACTAGAAATTGAAGGAAACAACATAATCAAAATTTACGATTGTTCATTACAATTATATGAAATATCCATAATAAATTCACATTTAGATTACACTCAAAACATTTATGTAACAAACAATATTACAAAGCTTGAACCCATGTCATATATCCAAACAAAAGAAATAATATTCGAACACACTAATTATTATAACATATTCCAAACTATACCTATAATATCATTTGTAATTACAATTATAAGTCTAATATTGTACTTAACCTATAAGTTTAAAACTTTACCCCAAAAATTAATTATTAATTACACCAATGACAGACAAAAAGAGAAAATTGAAAAACCAGAAACATGTGAGCCAAACCCCACACTTTACCCAATTGTATCAGCCTGAGGACAGGCTATTTTCTTAAGGATGGGGGAGTTATATATCGACAGCCCACTACACACACACAATTCATTATTGTAAACAATTATACTATAAACATAGACCCCCGAAATCTTAATTAACTTAAACATAAAAATTGTAAGACGAAATTACTATAAACATAGACTCCCAAAAATCTTAATGTAAACATTCCCATCAAATAACTTAAACATAACAAGAAAGAAAAGTACGGTCGGGCACACCCGACCGTAGAATACTCTCTGCATTTTACTCCCGATCATTTAAATAGAGTCGGTATACTCGGATACCAGTTCATAATACTTGCAATTAAACACGTTGAAACAAAAACATCTCTTTGTATGTATACACACACATATACATTTGACATTATATGTATGCACGCACATATGTATGTGTGTATATGTAATACATACACAATTGGTTGGCACAGCCAGCATTCGCGGGCAGCGCTGCCGCTAGCATGCAGCGAAAACGTTCGTTCACATGTTTGTATGTTTCTGTCTCGCTTGCACACATGCATTGATATTGTGTTCAATTATTAACTTTCTTACATGTCTAGCTCTTTTGTTTATTGTCCGATTTAGATGCAACTTTCAGGATAGTTTTATATATTTTGTCCTCAAATGAATGTGAAATACCAATACTGTACGATAAAAACATATGCCATAAAATCGGCATTGAAGTTTCAATTCTTGTGGGAAAAGGGGGCGTGGAGAGAGAGAGTATATTGGCTTTGTGAAAAAAAACAAGTAAGAAAGGCTACAGTCGAGCGTGCCGACTGTAAAAGACCCCGTTCTCATACCAATGCCAATCATTGGCTACCAACCTGTGTAGTAAGCATTTTCCATACAAAAAAGAAAGTGAAGAAGAACCTGATTGATTCCTATTTTATATATGTACATATATATATATATATATATATATATATACATAAATATATATATATATATATGTACATATATAAAATAGGAATCAATCAGGTTCTTCTTCACTTTCTTTTTGTATGGAAAATGCTTACTACATATATATATATATATGTCCATATACATAATTAGATTTCCTTACATGCCTTGTTTTAAAATTATGTTTTGCGTAAAAACAAATCTCGTATTATAATTCAAAATGAATACTTTAAATTTAATTTGAAATTAAAAATAAAGTTAATAAAACTGTCGGCATTATATTCATTAATCTATATTGGAGTATTACAATGGATAGTATTTGCAATAAAAGTCTTTGAAACAAAAACATCAGCTTGTAATAGGGATGTGAATTGCCAAGAAAATACCGATATCGTTATTAATTAAAATATCACATTACGCGTTCGATATCGATATTATCTATAACAGACAATATAGATATCGACATAATGACCAATTGTCGCATTCAATTATACATATCGTATTGAATATCGATATATTACATATCGTATGCATACATGTGCGTGCATCGTCCGTAGGCAGCGCTGTCGATACACAAGCAGCGAAAACGTTCGCTCACATGTTTATATGCTTCTGTCTCGCTTGCACACATGCATTGACATTGCGTGCAATTGTTAACTTTGTTACGTGTCTAGCTCTTTTGTTTATTGTCCGATTTGTATGCAACTTTCAGGATAGTTTGTTATACTCTGTCTCCAAACACATTTTAAATTACAACACCGTACGATAAGTGCAAATGCCTTAAAAATGGCATTGAAGTTTAAAAATTACTTCATTCTTATTTAGTTATTTACAATTTGCGGAGGCGGTAAGGGGCGTGGCAAAGATTTGAAATAAACTTGATCTGCCTGACATAATGACGGACTTTCATTCTAAATTTGGTGGCTCTAGCTTTTGTAGTTTAAAAGATCCAGGTGTTCATACGGACAGACGGACAGACGGACATTGCTATATCGACTCGGCTGTTGATGCTGATCAAGAATATATATACTTTATGGGGTCTGCCACGCCTCCTTCTGCCTGTTACGCACATTTCGCTTCAGACAAACTTAATAGACCCCTCTACTCTTTTTTAGAGTACGGGGTCTAAAAAGTATGTAACAGGCAGAAGGAGGCGTGGCAGACCCCATAAAGTATATATATTCTTGATCAGCATCACAAGCCGAGTCGATGTAGACATGTCAGTCTGTCTGTCCGTCTATCCGTCTGTCTGTCCGTCTGTCTGTTTGTCCGTATGAACAAACAGATTTCAGAGATGGTAACAGCTACAAGTTTGAGTTTAGTCACAATCGACTCGATATTAAGTTCCTAGAGACGCCATAATTGCATTGTCATCAAAAATTTTGGACCGCCACGCCCCCTTTTCCCACAAGAAATAAAATACTTTTGAAACTTCAATGCCGATTTTATGGCATATGTTCTTATCGTACAGTATTGTTATTTCACATTCATTTCAAGACAAAATATATCAAACTATCCTGAAAGTTGCATCTAAATCGGACAATATACAAAAGGGCTAGACATGTAAGAAAGTTAATAATTGAACACAATATCAATGCATGTGTGCAAGCGAGACAGAAACATACAAACATGTGAACGAACGTTTTCGCTGCATGCTAGCGGCAGCGCTGCCCGCGAATGCTGGCTGTGCCAACCAATTGTGTATGTATTAAATATACACACATACATATGTGCGTGCATACATATAATGTCAAATGTATATGTGTGTGTATACGTGGTCAGCAGTCTCACAGGTTAGGTTTTGTCTTAGAGGAGAAAAGAAAATATAATAAAGTAAAAGAGTATGCGTAGTCGGATAAACCCTTAACTTTGATGACATAACGGCGGGAGAGACGCGCATAAAACCAAAGTATTGGCGAGGGGTATATAAAATGGGCGGGGAAACGTTGGTCGCAGTTTCGACGCGAGTCGGTACCTGCTTTTGCACATGCGCTTAGCCTAGCAGTGACGGAATTCGGCACTGTAAGAAAAAACGATTAGACGCGAGACGTAAAGTGAAACGGCTCGTCCCCGCACAAAACGAAACAGCGAAGACAAAGGCGCGACCCAAAACGGAAAAATTCATCGAGGAATTTTTTCAGTTTTCCTCATGGAATTCACTAAGGTAAAGGCGTGGCCCAAAGTGCAATTGTTTTTTTTTCTTTTCGCTTTCGCCGTGAGCTGGTGGCAGGTCTGGAACAGACTCTTCGAGCTGGAGGCCCAATACGGGAAGCTTGTCGAGCCCTCCGCTGGTGAATTCGGCGGACTGCCGTATCAAAAGTCGGATCCAGATTTGTGAAGACCCTACCTGTATGAACAGCCTTCCCCTCCGTTGTGGAGCAGCCAAAATGCCCAGAAGTGCCCGTCAGAGATTCGGGTGGAAGGGAGACCCCCGAAAACATGTGCGCACGCGGATGAGGCGCGTATACAAAGGGGAGTGCCGGACCAGGTACGTAAATGGGGAATGAGATACGGCGGCCAGGAATATACGCTAGGCTTTTTAGAAATCCTTGAGCAGCGTGTCGCGTCGTACAGGATCGAGTAACAAGGGTGAGCCAAGTTTTGCAGGGGCGAGGAATAGACCGTCAAACCCGTTCCGTCAAGAGACGGGAGGACAGCAGCGGACCGGCCAGACGACGCCAACAAGCGCAATAGTTGCGCGAACGGCAGCACCGCAAGGAGGAGCAGCACACGGCAGCGGCGGGTTCGACCCGCGACGCACTTGCCACCGGTGCGGGCAAAGTGGACCCGAGGCGGCCCTCAGGCCAGGAGGAGAGTCGCGCCTTGAACCTCAACTCCAGGCGGTAACCACGATAGACACGGGTGCGACGCGCAGCTTTGTGAGCGAACACTGGCTGCGAAAGCAGAGGATTAGCGATAAGCTGCCCGAAGCGAACATTAGGATTCGCTTGGCAGACGGATCCTACGTAGATGTGAAGAGGGCTTTCCTCGTCGAGATAACCTTGGCAGGAGAGACAGTGAAGGTGGTAGTGTTGGATATGCCTACCATTTTAGACAACGTCATCCTGTGAATGGACTTTTTGTGCAAAATGGGCACCACGATCCGAATAGGATGAGCGAAAATAGCCATGGAATTAGTAGCTGACGGCAAAAAGGACTCCAGATACGATAGTCCCGCCCCCCGAGGAGAAGCCTGGAGCGCAGTGGCATCGGAAGAGGGCGAGAAACCAGACAGATCCTGTCATCCCAGCGGATGGGGCAGACACGAACAGGACGGGTGAGTGCGAAACGAAACTCGAAGACAGAGCGGATAGAGCGCGTGAGGCGAGGTCTGGGACCACCCAGGGGGCGTAGCTAATGGAAGTAAAAGAGGGAGAAGAGAAACAGTCCCAGGCTAGCCGGCCGGCCTCAAGCCTGAAGTGAGAGAGTCTTTGGAGAGGGAACTGGCGTCGTTGGAGAAAGTATCGGGTGTCTCACACATCGCGGAGCACAGCACCCGGATGAGAGACGACAAACCGCTGAAGGAGCGGTATTACCCAAAGAACCCGGGGATGCAGAGGGTGATTGACGACCAGGTGGACGAGCTCATCCCAGCAGGTGCCATTGAGAAGTCTCGCAAAGCGCTTCAATAGTCTTGGTGAGGATAAAGACTGGGGAGTGCCGAATGTGCGTGGATTACCGGCAGCTCAACGCGCACTCAATACCGAATGCTTATCCAGTTCAACGCTTGACTTGAAGCAAGGATACTGGCAGATCCCAATTGCTGCGGATAGCCGTGAATGCACAGCTTTCACTGTGCCAGGGAGAGGAGTATTCCAGTAAAGAGTGATGCCGTTCGGGTTACATTCGGCGGGAGCAAAGTTCCAGAGAGCCTTGGACTCCGTAATAGGACCGGAGATGGATCCCAAAGAATGTGTCGTTTCTTCCAAAAAAAAAACTGGCGTATCTAGGGCATGTGGTGAGCGGTGAAGGTATTTAACCCCATATTCAAGGTCCCCATAACCTGAAGGCGCTACGTCAATGCCTTGGAATTGCATCATGGTACAGGCGGTTCGTACCAAAGTTTGCAACCCTGGTAGAACCGATGACATCCCTCCTCAGGAAGGGCTAGAAGTAGACCTAGGGAGAGGCGCAGGAGAAGGCGCTGCAGGAGCTGAAGGAGTAGCTGACGACAGCCCCGGTGTTGGCGTGTCCAGACTTCTCAGCTAAGTTTTCGCTGCAGACGGATGCGAGTGACTACGATCGAACTGACACAAACGATCGACGAAGACGAGAGTGTGATAGCGTACGGCAGCCGGAAGCTGGCTGAGGAGAAAAATTATTCGGCAACGGAAAAGGAGTGCCTTGCGATAGTATGGGCCATCAGGAAGATGCAGTGCTGCATGGAGGGCTATCGTTTCAAGGTAGTAACGGATCACATGGCACTAAAATGGCTGAACTCCATCGAAAGTCCATCAGGACGTTTCACGGAGTTAAGAAGCAAGATTGGTTTGCAAAGAGTTTCGGAACTGAAGTTCCTTATTTTTAGACGTCTATTAGGTTTGTCTAATACGAAATGTGCGTAACAGGCAGAGAAGCCTGTTCCGACCCCATAAAGTATATATATTCTTGATCAGCATCTACAGCCGAGACGATAGAGCGATGTCCGTCTGTCCGTCCGTGTGTATGAACACATGGATCTTCTAAACTACAAGAGCTAGAGCCACCAAATTTGGAATGATAGTCCGTCTGTAATGTACGCAGTGCAAGTTTATTTCAAATCTTTGCCACGCCTCGTATCGCCCCCGCATATAGTAAAAAACTATTTTCTCATCACCATAACTTGAAAACGACTAGAGCTAGACAGGCCAGATTCACATATTATGTGTATGGTAGCTTTGTTACTGTCCTCGGATCGTACAACTATAGCCTATAGCTTCCATAGGATAAATCGGTCGAAAATTTGAGATTTGTATGGAGACATGAAGTTTTAGTTGACCGAGTGAAACCAAACTAACATATTATGTTTATTGTACCATTATAACTATTCTCACCAAGTTTGGTCCGGATCGGACAACTATAGCCTATAGCTCCCATACGACAAAATGGTCGAAAATGGGTGATTTGTATGGAAGTACGCGCACTAGATGGAGTACGGGGTCTTTTACAGTCGGTCATATAAATGCATATTTAGAGCGTTTTTTTTACAGATCGTCGCTATGGGAGCTATACGATATAGTCGTCCGATTTGTTTGAAACTCGGTCAGTATGTTTTTATTTATGACAAATATATCCTGTATGAGTTTTACTAAAATTGCATAGTCAACGCAAAATTTATTCATATAAATGAATTTTTGGATCGTATTTTTGACCGATTGTCCCTATGGGAGCTATACGATATAGTTGTCCGATTTGGATCAAACTTGGTCTACTCCGTAGACGTGCACTTCTGTGTATATGTGGTTTAGATAGCATTGCTAACAAAAAAGTTTTATACACTAAAACATGCTATTATACTCTCTGCAAGAAAGAGTATATTGGGTTTGTGAAAAGTATGTAACAGGCAGAAGGAGGGGTGGCAGACCCCATAATGTATATATATTCTTGATAAGCATCACAAGCCGAGTCGATATAGCCATGTCCGTCTGTTTGTCCGTCTGTCTGCCCGTCTGTCCGTATGAACAAACAGATTTCAGAGATGGTAACAGCTACAAGTATGAATTTAGTCACAATCGACTCGATATTAAGTCAGTCAAAACAAGAATCTTTTTTTTCCGATGCCACGCTCCGTTCGCCCCCAAAGAGCAAACAACTAGAAACACCTCGAAAAATGTTGATGTTTTATGCGAATATCTCAGTAACTATGGCACTTAGGAATACCAATTTTGGTAGGCAGGTTCCTAGAGACGCCGTAATTGCATTGTCATCACTGACACGCCACCTTTTCCCACAAGAAATAAAAAAATAGTCAAACTTCAATGCCGATTTTATGGCATATGTTCTTATCATACAAAATTGTTATTTCACATTCATTTGAAGAAAAAATATATCAAACTATCCTGAATTCAATCAAAACCAAAATGAAACCGAAGAAATTCTAATAGACCCAACACTATATTGTAAGGCGGGATGATCCCGGCCCCGTCTTACATATTTTGTAGTATTAAGTATTTTGTAGTATTAAGTATTTTGTACTATTAAGAATATTTGGTATCATTCAGGACATTTTGTAGCGTTTAGGAGTTTTGTTGTATTAGGGACATTTTTTAGTGTTTAAGGATAATCGAATATAATTATCGATAGTTGTTAATGATGCTGGAGGCGCCTTCCGTCGGGAGCGCGGGGAGCGGTCGGGTGCAACTCTGTGGTGAAGAGAGAGCATGCACTGAGGGACTAACACGCACAAACACCAGTGAGGGGTTTTTTTGGTCAAAGCCTTGTAGATAGACGAAAAGATAGATAAAAAGATAGATAGAAAACGTTGTTGCCAAAGAGTTCCCAAGAGAAAATTTATTCCACCTTTTTTTCAAAATATATATATATCGACAACCCACTACACACACACAATCCATTATTGTAAACAATTATACTATAAACATAGACCCCCGAAATCTTTATTAACTTAAATATAACAAGTAAGAAAGGCTACAGTCGAGCGAGCCGACTGTAAAAGACCACGTACTCCTTCTAGTGCGCGTTTCCCCATTCAAATCAACAATCTTCGGCCGATTAGTCCTATGCTAGTTATAGACTATAGTTGTCCGATCCTGACCAAACTTGGTGAGGACAGTAACAATGGCATCATACACATAATGTGTTAGTTTGGTTGCAATCGCTCAAGTAAAACTTCATGTCTCCATACAAATCACCAATTTTCGACCGATTTGTCCTATGGGAGCTATAGGCTATAGTTGTCCGATCCGGACCAAACTTGGTGAGAATAGTTATAATGGTACCATACACACAACGTGTTAGTTTGGTTGCAATCGCTGAACTAAAACTTCATGTCTCCATACAAATCACCAATTTTCGACCGATTTGTCCTATGGGAGCTATTTTCTATAGTTGTCCGATCCGGATCAAACTTGGTGAGGATAGTTATAATAGTACCATACACATAATGTGTGAATTTAGTCTCTCTAGCTCTAATCGTTTTCAAGTTATGGTGATGTGAAAAAAGTTTTTACAATTTGCGGGGGCGGTAGGGGACGTGGCAAAGATTTGAAATAAACTTGATCTGCTCGCGAAGCAGACGAACTTTCCTTCCAAATTTGGAGGCCCTAGCTCTTGTAGTTTAGAAGATCCAGGTGTTCATACAGACGGACGGACAGACGGACGGACAGACGGACGGACGGACAGACGGACAGACGGACAGACGGACATCGCTATATCGTCTCGGCTGTTGATGCTGATCAAGAATATATATACTTTATGGGGACGGCCACGCCTCCTTCTGCCTGTTACGCACATTTCGCTTCAGACAAACTTAATAGACCCCTATACTCTTTTTTAGAGTACGGGGTCTAAAAATTGTAAGACGATATTACTATAAACATAGACTCCCAATAATCTTAATGTAAACATTCCCATTAAATAACTTAAACATAACAAGAAAGAATGCTATAGTCGCCTCGCGACTTTAGGATACCCGTTACTCAGTTTAATTATATTATTAACAATGGGATATGATAATAATAATAGTACAATCGTTTAGGCAATCGACCCTATTGATTTTAATTCAGATGACTTGGGAAATACAGAAAATTTTCATACATATTCATATTTACAGCGTATTCTTACCCGATCGTCCCTATGGGAGCTATACGATATAGTCGTCCGATTTGAATGAA
Organism: Drosophila cardini; assembly: GCA_018903735.1. NCBI lineage: Eukaryota > Metazoa > Arthropoda > Insecta > Diptera > Drosophilidae > Drosophila > Drosophila cardini. The sequence goes on from JAEIGM010000182.1 coordinate 42,255, forward strand.
ACTTGGTCAGCTTGTTTATATTATTGACAGATATATTCTGTGTGAGTTTCACTAAAATTGCTTGGCCCACGTAAAATTTATTCATATAAATTCATATTTGGAGCGTGTTTTTGACCAAATGTCCCTATGGGAGCTATACGATATAGTTGTCCGATTTGGATCAAACTTGGTCAGTATATGTACTCTGTGTCAATTTGGTTTAGATAGCATTGCTAACAAAAAGTTTTCTATACTAAAACATGCTATTTTTACCTGTTTTTACCTCTGTATGCACATAGAACGCCCTAAAGTGGGCGTGTCAAAAAACAAAAACAAACTTTTACTGCTTGGGCATTTTATCTTTCGTTTGCGCCCACTCGGGCCTTTCTAGCTCTTATAGTCTCTGAGATCCTTTTGTTCACACAGACGGACAGACGGACAAACGGACGGACGGACAGACGGACAGACGGACATGGCTATATCGACTCGGCTAGTCATGCTGATCCAGAATATATATACTTTATGGGGTCTGCCATGCCTCCTTCTCCCTGTTACATACATTCCAACGAATACAATATACCCTTTTACTCTACGAGTAACGGGTATAAAAATTGTAAGACGATATCAGAATCGCCAGATCGTGAGAAATGCCTATTCAGCATCCTAGCAAGCCTAGAGTCTAAAGTCCAATTTGAATGTCACACGAAAAACTCACTAACACATACAAACAATCAGCGTATAAATATCCCCACACAGCCTTCTGTCAAATCAGTTCTAATCTGCCGAAGCCTGTACTCTAATATTTTATTACTTCGACTCAAATAGTGCTTGTAAGAAACTCCGACTGTAAACCTAAGTGTAAGAATAAAGTAAAGTGTAACCCACAAATAAAACTATATTTTTTTGGGTATCTCGGCCGTGAAACATATAATTGGCGCAGCCGGTAGGATCAGTGCAAAAGTGAATGACTCCTTAATTAAAAAGGACAATTCCAAAACCGCAATACTGATCCAGCAAAGAATTTACGTGACGCGTAATTAAACAAACAAGATTTCTACAAAAAATATAGATCCTTTGGACTATAAGAAATCCTGTACACAAAACTTATTTACGGAGCATTTAAGTGTCTTCATCAGAAGAGTCGACTACATTCTAACATATCCAACCCAAGATGTAAAACAACAGGTTCCTCAATAAATATCATGACCCAAAACTTTCTAAATTATCAAACTTATCCATGCAATTTAAAAGTCCAAACAATAAATGGAATAACCGAACTAAAAAATATTGTATCATTAGCACCAAGCAAAATATGTCCAGGACACCAAAAAATTTTCATTCACAATTTTTCAACAAATTATGACATGTTAATTGGTAGGAATTTCCTAGAAACTTGCAATGCCCAAATTGACTACAGTGAAAATTCAGTAACATTAGGTGAACACACTTTCAAATTTAGATACAACGACAAAACAATTTTCGATGTCGGTGAATATGAAAGTTTAGATCCTCCCTCAACTAGAGATTTACACATTGCATATCCCATTGATAATAATTTTCAGAAACTAACGAATACAGACTCGATCATCTAAACAACGACGAGAAAGAAAAGTTAAAAAAAGTTCTCTATGAATTTAGTGATATACAGTATCGCGAAGGTGAAAATTTGACCTTTACAAGTACTGTTAAACACTCAATTCAAACTAAACAAGAGGACCCAATACACAAACACCCTTACAAATACCCCCAAACATTTGACGAAGAAGTCAATAAACAGATTAGTTAAATGATACAGCAAGGGATCATCCGCAAGTCGAAATCTCCTTACTGTTCACCAATCTGGATCGTATCGAAAAAAAACGGACGCATCAAAAAAACAAAAATATCGATTAGTCATTAAATATTGAGATTTAAATGAAATCACTATCGATGACAAATTCCCAAACTCGTATGCCATTCGGGTTTAAAAACGCTCCAGCAACGTTTCAAATTTAGTTGCTTAGTTTACTTACTCCACTTCATTGGACAAACACTTAAAATCAATCTCAAAGGTATTCCAAAAACCAAGAGAAGCTAATCTTAAATTACAATTGGATAAATGCGAAGTCTTGAAAAAAGAAACCGAATTCCTAGGTTACATTATTACCACTGAAGGCATTAAGCCGAACCCAAATAAAATCCAAGCAATTGTTAAATTTCCTACTCCCAAAACACAAAAAGAAATAAAATCATTTTTAGGTTTATGTGGATTCTATAAAAAATTTGTACCCAATTTCGCCCAAATCGTCAAGTCAATGATACTCAATCTAAAAAAAAGGCGCTAAAATAAATATTAAGGCCAAAAATTATATCCACGCATTCGAGAAACTAAAATTTCTTATTCCAGCCGACACCATACTTGTTTACTCCAATTTCGAAGTCATTTTCCTTAACTACTGATGCCAGCAATATAGCTTTGGAGCAGTTTTGTCATAAGACCATAAACTTATTTGCTATGCGAGCCGAACATTAAATGAGCACAAAATTAATTACTCCACTATTGAAAAAGAATTACTTGCCATTGTTTGGGCAACCAAATATTTCAGATCATATTTATTCGGTCGAAAATTTGAGATTTTCAGCGATCATAAACCATTAGTATGGCTTAGTAACATAAAAGAACCAAATATGAAACTTTAGCGTTGGAAAATAAATTTAAACGAATACGATTATAAAATAAAATATCTCCCCGGTAAAGAGAACAATGTAGCTGATGCCCTATCTAGAGTAAAACTAGAAGAAAATTATTTAGGAGAAACAAACAGTACGGTAGCCAAAATCCACAGTGCGCAAGAAGATAATCATAATTATATACCCATTACAGAATGACCTATAAACTATTATAACAGACAAATTGAATTCGTAAAGATACTGAAAATAAAGTAGACACTAATAACTATTTCCACAAAACTAAAATCAAAATATTCTATAGGGAGATGACATTAACCTTTCCAAAAGACATAATCAAAGAATATCTTTGTAGCAAGAAATCAGTTCTCTATTTTCACAATGAACAAGATTTTCTCATATTCCAAAAAGCCTATATTGAAATAGTACAAGCAAATAATTTAACCAAAACTATGCTGTTCAAAAACAAATTGAAAGACATATTAACTTATTCACAGTTTAAAGAAATAATTTTAAAGAAAGATAAAGAATTATTGCATTTAGGAATAGAAAAAACCACTAACTGGTTCAGAAAGAATTTCTATTATCCCGATTATCAAAAATTAATCAAAAACATTATAAACGAATGTCAAATATGTAACGTCGCAAAAATAGCAAATAGAAATACGAAATTAACCTTTGAATTAACACCCAAAACTTTCAATGTTAGAGAAAAATACATTATGGATTTTTATACTCTCTGCAAGAGAGAGTATATTGGGTTTGTGAAAAGTATGTAACAGGCAGAAGGAGGCGTGGCAGACCCCATAAAGTATATATATTCTTGATCAGCATCACTAGCCGAGACGATATAGCCATGTCCGTCTGTCTGTCTGTCTGTCTGTCCGTCTGTCTGTTTTTGGTATACAGGTTGCTTGAGACAGCATAAATGCATTTTCATTAAAATTTTTGGACTGCCACGCCCCGTTTTCCAACACGAAATAATTTTCAAACATCAATGCCATTTTTAAGGCATTAGCACTTATCGTACGGTATTGTACTTTGAAATTTGTTTGGAGACAGAGTATCACTAACTATTCTGTAAGTTGCATACAAATCGGACAATAAACAAAAGAGCTAGACACGTAACAAAGTTAACAATTGCACGCAATGTCAATGCATGTGTGCAAGCGAGACAGAAGCATATAAACATGTGAGCGAACGTTTTCGCTGCTTGTGTAGCGACAGCGCTGCTCGCGGACGATGCACGCACATGTATGCATACGATACGATAAATCATATATCGATATTCAATACGATAGTAATTATAATTGCGATATGATCTCGAATGCGATATTTGGTCATTATGTCCATATCTATAGCGTACTTGAATTCAGTTGTTGATAATATTGATATTTGATTTGATGTGATATTTTAATTAATATCGATATCGGCATTTTTTGGCGATTAGCATCTCTATTTGATGGTTTTGTTTCAAAGGGTTTTATTGCAAATACTATGAGTACAGGGTCTTTTACAGTCGGCTAGCTCGACTGTAGCCTTTCTTACTTGTGTTTATTGTTTAGAGTACGGGGTCTAAAAATTTTCAATGAAATGGGAAAGCCCATAGAAATCAAAGCAGATAAAGATTCAGCATTCATATACTCTGCCTTTCAAAATTGGTTAAAAGAGAAACGTTAAAATAAACATTACCTCCAGAAATCAGTTCTCTATTTTCACAATGAACAAGATTTTCTCATATTCCAAAAAGCCTATATTGAAATAGTACAAGCAAATAATTTAACCAAAACTATGCTGTTCAAAAACAAATTGAAAGACATATTAACTTATTCACAGTTTAAAGAAATAATTTTAAAGAAAGATAAAGAATTATTGCATTTAGGAATAGAAAAAACCACTAACTGGTTCAGAAAGAATTTCTATTATCCCGATTATCAAAAATTAATCAAAAACATTATAAACGAATGTCAAATATGTAACGTCGCAAAAATAGCAAATAGAAATACGAAATTAACCTTTGAATTAACACCCAAAACTTTCAATGTTAGAGAAAAATACATTATGGATTTTTATACTCTCTGCAAGAGAGAGTATATTGGGTTTGTGAAAAGTATGTAACAGGCAGAAGGAGGCGTGGCAGACCCCATAAAGTATATATATTCTTGATCAGCATCACTAGCCGAGACGATATAGCCATGTCCGTCTGTCTGTCTGTCTGTCTGTCCGTCTGTCTGTTTTTGGTATACAGGTTGCTTGAGACAGCATAAATGCATTTTCATTAAAATTTTTGGACTGCCACGCCCCGTTTTCCAACACGAAATAATTTTCAAACATCAATGCCATTTTTAAGGCATTAGCACTTATCGTACGGTATTGTACTTTGAAATTTGTTTGGAGACAGAGTATCACTAACTATTCTGAAAGTTGCATACAAATCGGACAATAAACAAAAGAGCTAGACACGTAACAAAGTTAACAATTGCACGCAATGTCAATGCATGTGTGCAAGCGAGACAGAAGCATATAAACATGTGAGCGAACGTTTTCGCTGCTTGTGTAGCGACAGCGCTGCTCGCGGACGATGCACGCACATGTATGCATACGATACGATAAATCATATATCGATATTCAATACGATAGTAATTATAATTGCGATATGATCTCGAATGCGATATTTGGTCATTATGTCCATATCTATAGCGTATTTGAATTCAGTTGTTGATAATATTGATATTTGATTTGATGTGATATTTTAATTAATATCGATATCGGCATTTTTTTGGCGATTAGCATCTCTATTTGATGGTTTTGTTTCAAAGGGTTTTATTGCAAATACTATGAGTACAGGGTCTTTTACAGTCGGCTAGCTCGACTGTAGCCTTTCTTACTTGTGTTTATTGTTTAGAGTACGGGGTCTAAAAATTTTCAATGAAATGGGAAAGCCCATAGAAATCAAAGCAGATAAAGATTCAGCATTCATATACTCTGCCTTTCAAAATTGGTTAAAAGAGAAACGTTAAAATAAACATTACCTCCAGTCAAAACGGTTTTTCGGATATCGAAAGACTTCACCGAACTGTCAATGAAAAACTTAGAATTATAAACAATGAAAATAGTATAGAAGATAAACTAACTAAATTCGAAACAATTCTTTACACATATAATCATAAAATTAAACATAAAACTACAAATAGAACACCTGCAGATATTTTCATTTATGCGGGGACACCAGAATACAACACACAAGAAAATAAATCAAAATAAATTGAACAATTAAATCAAAACAGACACGATTATGAAATAGACACAAGATATAGATAAGCTCCTCTGGTAAATTCAAAAACTACTAATCCGTTCAAGAAGACAGGCAACTTAATCAAATTTACGAAAAACATTTTAAAGAAACTAATAGAGGTAGAAAAGTAACTTATTATAAATCAATGTTTAAAAAGCAGAAGAAAACAAGAAAGAATGCTATAGTCGCCTCGCGACTTTAGGATACCCGTTACTCAGTTTAATTATATTATTAACAATGCGATATAATAATAATAATAGTATAATCGTTTAGGTAATCGGCCCCTTTTGATTTTAATTCACATGACTTGGGAAATACAGAAAATTTTCATACAAATTCATATTTACAGCGTATTTTTGACCAATTGACCCTATGGGATCTATACGATATAGTTGTCTGATATGGATGAAACTTAGTCAATATGTTTATTACTGACAGATATATTCTGTGTGAGTTTCACTAAGATTGCTTGGGCAACGCAAAAGTTATTCATATAAATTCATATTTGGAGCAAATTTTTGACCGATTGTCCCTATGGGCGCTATACGATTTAGTTGTCCGATTTGGATCAAACTTGGTCAGTATATGTACTCCCTATACGTGTACTTTCTGTGTCAATTTGGTTTAGATAGCATTGCTAACAAAAAAGTTTTCTATACTAAAACATGCTATTTTTACCTATTTTTACCTTTGTATGCACATAGAACGCCCTAAAGTGGGCGTGTCAAAAAACAAAAACAAACTTGTACTGCTTGGGCATTTTATCTTTCGTTTGCGACCACTCGGGCCTTTATAGCTCTTATAGTCTCTGAGATACTTTTGTTCAAACAGACGGACAGACGGACAGACGGACGGACGGACAGACGGACATGGCAATATCGACTCGGCTAGTCATGCTGATCAAGAATATATATACTTTATGGGGTCTGCCATGCCTCCTTCTCCCTGTTACATACATTCCAACGAATAAAATATAATTAAATTTCCAATTTAATATTTAGAAAGAAAAAAATTAAATTTTATTTCATTTTTTTTTATTTAAGTGAACACTTAAAGCGTGAGTTTAGAACTAATTTAACATAAAGATTTTGGGCTAAATGAAAGTTTTGATTAAAGCTTTCATTAACATTTGTTTGGACTATTGGTTTGGTTTGTTTCAATAGCAGTCCAATTTATTTTGTTTAAATGGGCTATTTGCAGTGCACTCGCGTGTTCTTGTGCGGATACTGATTGTCCTAAAATCGTAATGATCTGAATCGCGTCACTTTTTGCGGCTAAATCGCGAGCTCAATCCCGAAGTATCACTTAGTTGTATAAGGATATTCGTTATGTGATTGAAAAGTACGAATTACTGTTACAAAGGACTTTCTCAGTATCCTCCCGGCCGCCCCAAAAAAATTTCAAAATAAAAAAAAGTATCCTCCTTTTTTAAAAAAAAAATTAAATTTTATTTCATTTCTTTTTATTTAAGTGAACACTTAAAGCGTGAGTTTAGAACTAATTTTACATAAAGATTTTGGGCTAAATGAAAGTTTTGATTAAAGCTTTCATTAACATTTGTTTGGACTATAATCTGTTAAAGTTATGTTAGTGTTCTGTTGATTACATTTATGTGCAGCTTTAACAAGCTTTTGATAAGCTTGAAAGTTTTATGCAAGATCGCTGATTATGCACTTATCCAAAGTGAAGCTTTGGAAAAGAAGGCAGATAATTTTTGTTTAGAAAAATTAATGTAAATAATCATTTTTCGTGAGAACGATTTTTGTGGGAATGTTTATAATTGTGAGTCTTGGAATTTAGTGGGAATGTTTACATATTTGGGGTTGCGGATATGTAACTCCCCCTTTCTTAGATGGAAGCTTGTCCGCAAGCTTTTGCATTTGGATATATTTGCGGTATTGGTGTATCGATTTCAGTTATTGTTTCTATTGTTTTTTCAACATCAGCGTCTGTAATTTTGTCAATATCTTCTTGTTTTTTTCTTATTGGTTTTGGTAATAAAATTTTTGATTATAATATTATGTGTGGTTATTTTAAATTTCTTACATATATAAATTATGCCAATTATGGCTATTATTATAGAAATGATTATTAATAAGCGGTTGTATATTTTATTGTTCTTAGTACTAAACAAAATCATTTCCTTAATTTCTATGTGTGACATTGGTTCGATCTTTGTTACATTGTGATCAGTGAATATTAAATTTGTGTATTGTTGAACATTGTTTTTTATTGAGACCTGTTTTAGTTGTGCAGTACAATTGAATATTTTTATAATTTTATTATTTTCAATAAAGATTTCCTGATTATTACAATTTTGATTCAATTCTTCTCTAGTAAGGTTCCACGTAATTATAATGTTTGGTTCAATATATTGAATGTAATAAGATTTACGGAATTTATTGAAAGTACAAATTGGTGTTTCATGTTTTATTATATTGGAAATGCATTGCTCTTTAATTGTTTCTTTATTTAGTGTGTTGAAGACATTATTATTGTGTACATAGAATTTTCCCATAATATTTTCATTTATAATTTGTCCAGTATTGTCGGGGTATGGTGTTATTATAAAAGTAGGTAAGTCAACTGTTTTAGTAGGGATGTGTGATATCAGAAATATTTCGTTAGTAGCTGTATTATACCATGCTGATGTTTTAATGTCCATTAAATTTTTATGGTTAATATTGTCAAGTGTATCATGCTTTAGTAATTTTGGATTAAAGATTCCCAATCGAGTTAATTGCAAACCCATTTCGATGTCTTCAATGAACTCGGTAAAATGCTCCAAGTTAGACATTAGAATTTCAGTTTTTCTGGCTTTGTTCAATGCTTTACCTAAATTGTTTATCATACTTATGCCTTCGTTTAGGGTTACAATCACTTGATTTAGGTCACTTTTATGTAAACAATTTTGTGTTATGTTTATAATTTGTTGTTCTATTTGTTGTTTATCGTCATCGTCTAATGTGCCAAAAAGGTATTTAAATGTTGATCCTACAAAGTCAATAAGTCCTCGTTTGTTGCGTTTTGTGATACGAATGCCATTCATTTCGCGTCCTAGTTTTTCAATTAGATAGTTTATTTGTGGAACGTCATTAAATGGTCTACTTTCTTTTAGTAAATTGTCGTAAGTTTCATCAATTTGTGTGATATTGATTGTAAAACAGTGATTTTGAAATTCTATTGGTATTTGAATGGAGCCTGATTCGAACAAGATAAAGCCTTGGTTATTTTCTATGGGATTAATTTCTATTATTCCTCCAGTTGTAAGAGTAAGTAATGTCATCATGATGAATATTAGGTATCCGGTTGTAGCGGAGGACTTGTAGTCTGTAAATATTTGCTATCGTTAATTTTCTTTTTCATTTGGAATTTATTTTTATAGTGTACAACGTTTTGTCCTCTATTGTTTTCATTATAGTGTTTGGTGTCCAATTGGTCAATTTTACCTGTTTTTCTAAATGGATTTTTAGATTTGGAACGTGTCAACGGGGCTTGCCTAAAGTCTGTATTAATTACATAATCTTTACGATTTTCATTAAGTTTATTTATTTTATTTTCCTTTAATATCTGTGTATCGTAGGATGGTGTTCCTGCGTAAAGTAGTATGAAGGCTGGTGTTTGTCCGGTAGAGTTATGTTTAATTTTGTGATTGTAGGTGTATAATATTGTTCCTATTTGAGTTTCTTTATTTTCCCTATTATTGTCAGTATTTATAATTCGTATTTTTTCATTTATTGTTTTGTGAAGGCGTTCTACATCTGATACTCCTGTTTTACTAGTTGTGATATCTATTTTAATTTCTTCTGTATCTAACCATGATTTTAGGGAATGACTCAAAAATGCTGAATCTTTGTCTGCTTTAATTCTAGATGGTTTTCCCATATCATTGAAAATTCTAGTAAGTGCGCGTTTTGCTTCTAACCAATCTCTACTATTTGTTTTTATAAGGGATGCAAATTTTGAATAAATGTCAATACACGAAAGATATTGTTCATTATGAATTGCGTAAAAATCAAAAACATAAACTTCTTTTGGATTGTTTATTTCTGGTGTTAGTTCAAATGGTAATTTTACTGATCTGTGTTCTGTTTTCGCAAGGTTGCATGTTTCGCATTCATTTATAATGTTTTGTATTAATTTATTAAAATCAGGATAATAATAAGTTTCTTTAAATAATCGGACCATTTTTTCTATACCTGGATGTAGCAATTTTATATGTTGTTTAAGGATTAATTCCTTAAATTCTGCGTATGTCTTGATATCTTTAAGTTTGATTATGCTTTTTAAAATATTAATGTTACTTTGTGGGTTTACAATTTCTTGGTATGCATTTTGAAATACTAAAAAGTCTTTAATATTTTCCATATAAATGACGCTAGTTTGGTTTAAAAAGTGTTTTATAAGAATATCTTTTGCAATTGTTGGAGTCATTTCTCTATATTTTATGAAGGTTTTAGATTTATTAAAATATTGTTCAGTAGTGGTTTGATCAGAAGAGTCTTTTATCAATTCAACTTGTCTTGAAAAATAGTTTAATGGTTTTTCGGTTTTTGCAATACAATTTTGATTGTCTTCAGGAGCACTATGAATGGTTGCGGCTGTTGAAATGCTTTCATGTTCACTTTCTTGTTCTCCTACCATATTTTCTTCTAACTTTATTCTGAATAGAGCGTCTGCGACATGATTCTGTTTACCTTCTAAATATTTTATTTTAAAATCATATTCGCTTAGTTTTATTTTCCATCTTTGGAGTTTCATGTTTGGTTCTTTTATATTTTGTAACCAGACAAGAGGCTTATGATCGCTTAATATTTCAAAGGGTACTCCATATAAATATGGGCGGAAATATTTGGTTGCCGAAACAATCGCTAACAATTCTTTTTCTATTGTACTGTAATTTATTTCATGCTCATTAAGGGTTTTACTAGCAAAACTAACTGGTCTATTTTCTTGGGAAAGGACAGCTCCTATTGCAAAATTGCTTGCGTCAGTAGTTACTTGAAATGGTTTGGAAAAGTCTGGACAATGGAGGACTGGGTCGCTCAATATTAAAGTCTTTAATTTTTCAAATGAATTTTTATAGTCTTCACTATGAATATTAACTTTTGCGCCTTTTTTTAAGAAAAGAGTCATTGGTTTTGCTATTTTCGCAAAATCGGCAATAAACTTACGGTAATAACCACATAAGCCTAAAAATGACTTGATTTCTTTTGGAGTTTTTGGAATCGGAAATTTGTCTATTGCTTTAAGTTTATCAATGTTCGGACGGATACCTTCTGGGCTTATTGTATGGCCTAAAAAATCTGTTTGCCCTTTTAAGAATTCGCATTTATCTAGTTGAAGTTTTAAATTTGCTTCTTTTAATTTTTCAAACACTTTTCTAAGTGAGTACAAATGTTCTTTGAGAGATGTGGAGGTAAACGATGACATCATCTAAGTAAACCAAACAATGTTTGTTGATAAGATCCTTGAGAACAGAATTCATGCAACGTTGGAATGTTGCTGGGGCATTTTTTAAGCCAAAAGGCATACGAGTATATTCGTAGTGGCCGTGTTTTGTAGAAAAAGCTGTTTTGGGAATGGATTTGGGATCCATTTCAATTTGGTGGAAGCCTTTTGCCAAGTCGATAGTTGTAAAGTATTGGCATTTTCCGAGTTTGCCTAAAATTTCATCCATATTAGGAATCGGGAATTTATCATTTACAGTTATGTCATTTAGATTACGGTAATCGACTACCAATCTAAATTTTGGTTTTCCAGAAGCGTCAGTCTTTTTTGGAACAATCCATAATGGACTGCAATACGGAGAATCGCTTGGGCGAATTATTCCTTGTTGTAACATGTCATCAATTTGTTTGTTAACTTCTGCTTCATAAGAAAATGGGTAACTATACGGACGTTTGTAAATAGGATTGTCATGTGAAGTTTTGATTTCATGACGTATTACACTTGTAAAAGTTAAATTGTCGTTCTCTTGGTATTGGATGTCTTTGAATTCTTTTAGAAGTTTGATCATTTCAGTTTTTTCATCTGCCTTTAAATGTTCAAGTCTGTATTAGTTATTACTGAAAATTTCATTCTTCATTGCGTAATTAAATTTGGGAATGGCTTCAAAATTTTTTGATGAATTGGCGTCTGATGGTTCAAGGTTCTTGTGAACGAATGTACGTTGGCTAATGGTTGTTTGGTTACTAACATAATCAACATTTGCGTTATTGTCCATTAAAATTTTTCTACCAATAAGAATGTCATAATAAGGAGAAAATTCGTGTAGAAAAAATTGTGATTCTTGTTGGAATAAGCGATTGGCTGGAAGGGTAACCAAATTTATTTAACTTGGACAACCCAGTTAAACTTCGAACTGAAATATCTTTATTTTTGACTTGGAGATTAAAAAAATTTTTTGTCATCATGTTTATTGAAGATCCGGTGTCAATAAGGCATCGGTATCTGTGACTGTTAAACATAATTTCTATGTATTGGTGTGTTCCCGGGCTTGTATTAGAAAATTTTCAGACTGAAATTGCTGATCTTGTTTTGTTTCGGATTGTTCGTCATTGTCTGTGGTGTCATCTGAATATTTCTCAGCTTGGTGGTGATTTTCATCAGTTTCCATGCGTGACTGTGCGCTACCTACTTTAGTTCGCTTAATCGGCACTCTTTGTTCCTGAGGTGACTGATTGTAGTTACGGGTATCAAATTGCCTTTCTCTAAGCAAATCTTCGCGGAATTCATTGTAAAGTTTTCTGTTTTCGTCAAATTGATTTTGCCTAGAAGGCAATTTTTGTGATGGACTATTGTTTACTTGACCGTTTTTTGGGTAAGTGTTATGTTTAGATGTTTGAGGTAATTCAGGGTAATGAATTTTTGATGCAGAGAAAACTGGTGCAAAAGGTTTGGTCGGATTGTCAGAGTTCTTAGTAAAGGAAGAATCTTCATAAATGCCTTTTCGCTGAGCGACTTGACGTAATTTCTGAACAGAAGATATGTCATATTTGGCTAGTGTTGTGAACATTCGGTCGGGTAATTTTTTTTTCAATTGTGGTTTCAACTGTATTTTTCATAGCTTGGGTGTATACAATTGTGTTGTTAACATTATTTTCTAAAGTTAGTTTGTTTGTTATAATATTACATCTATCATCTAACTCGTCACAAAATAGACGAAGGTTACCTTTAAACTTGGTCGAGTAGAGTTTACGCAAAAGTTCCTCTAACGGTGTATGCGTTTTGTATTCGTTGATGAGGGCTGTCTTCAAAGATGTCCAGTTGTTGTGGAATCCACTTTGGGTGATGTTTCCAGTTGCTCCCACGGTCTGCAATTCGATGGCTCCAAATATAATTGCAACTTGACGGGCGTCATCTGTCCCATATAAATTCATCAGATATTCCACTCGTCTGATGAATGGTGCCAGTGTGTTGGGCTCTCCAGAGACACACGGTACATGGCGTATTTGTTGAAGTAATTGCGAAAATTCTTCTTTAGGTAGTGCCATTGTAATTTTTGTTCACTTTGTTTTGTTTTTTATTATTTAATTTATTTAACTATTTGTTTATTAACAAAAAAAAAATTTTTTTTTTATTCTTGATTTTGTTTGATTCAATAGCAGTCCGAATTTTTATTTAATTGGGGTATTATGTTGGTTTGGTTTGTTTCAATAGCAGTCCAATTTTTTGTTTAATTGGGCTATTTGGTTTGGCTTGTTTCAATAGCGGTACCGATTTATTTGTTTAAATGGGCTATTTGTAGTGCACTCGCGTGTTCTTGTGCGGATACTAATTGTCCTAAAATCGCGAAGTATCACATAGTTGTATAAGGATATTCGTTATGTGATTGAAAAGGACGAATTATTGTTACAAAGGACTTTCTCAGCATCCTACCGGCTGCGCCAATTAAATTTCCAATTTAATATTTAGAAAGAAAAACAAGTAAGAAAGGCTACAGTCGAGCGAGCCGACTGTAAAAGACCCCGTACTCATTGTAGTGCGCGGTTTACCTTACAAATAAGTAGTTTTCGAACGATTTGTCCTATGGGAGCTATAGGCTATAGTTGTCCGATCCGGAAAAAACTTGGTGAGGATAGTTATAATGGTACCATACACATAATGTGTTAGTTTGGTTGCAATCGCTCAACTAAAACTTCATGTCTCCATACAAATCACCCATTTTCGACCGATTTGTCCTATGGGAGCTATAGGCTATAGTTGTCCGATCCGGACCAAACTTGGTGAGGACAGTTATAATGGTACCATACACATAATGTGTTAGTTTGGTTGCAATCGCTCAACTAATACTTCATGCCTCCATACAAATCACCCATTTTCGACCGATTTGTCCTATGGGAGCTATTGGCTATAGTTGTCCGATCTGAATCAAACTTGGCAAGGATAGTTATAATGGTACCATACACATAATGTGTGAATTTGGTCTTCCTAGCTGTAGTCGTTTTCAAGTTATGGTGATGTGAAAATAGTTTTTTACAATTTGCGGGGGCGGTAAGGGGCGTGGCAAAAATTTGAAATAAACTTGATCTGCTCGCGAAGCAGACGGACTTTCATTCCAAATTTGGCGGCTCCAGCTCTGGTAGTTTAAAAGATCTAGGTGATCATACAGACGGACGGACAGACGGACAGACGGACAGACAGACAGACGGACAGACGGACATCGCTATATCGTCTCGGCTGTTGATGCTGATCAAGAATATATATACTTTATGGCGTCGGAAAAGGCTCCTTCTGCCTGTTACGCTCATTTCGCTTCAGACAAACTTAATAGACCCCTATACTCTTTTTTAGAGTACGGGGTCTAAAAAAATTAAATTTTGTTATACCCGTTACTCGTAGAGTAAAAGGGTATATTGTATTCGTTGCAATGTATGTAACAGGGAGAAGGAGACATGGCAGACCCCATAAAGTATATATATTCTTGCTCAGCATGACAAGCCGAGTCGATATAGCCATGTCCGTCTGTCCGTCTGCCTTCTGTCCGTCCGTCCGTCCGTCCGTCTGTCCGTCTGTCCGTCTGTCCGTCTGTGTGAACAAAAGGATCTCAGAGACTATAAGAGCTAGAAAGGCCCGAGTGGTCGCAAACGAAAGATAAAATGCCCAAGCAGTACAAGTTTGCTTTTGTTTTTTGACACGCCCACTTTAGGGCGTTCTATGTGCATACAAAGGTAAAAACAGGTAAAAATAGCATGTTTTAGTATAGAAAACTTTTTTTGTTAGTAATGCTATCTAAACCAAATTGACACAGAAAGTACACGTCTAGGGATTACGTATACTGACCAAGTTTGATCCAAATCGGACAACTATATCATATAGCTCCCATAGAGACAATCGGTCAAAAATACGCTCCAAATATGAATTTATATGAATAACTTTTGCGTTGGCCAACCAATCGAAGTGAAACTTACACAGAATATATCTGTCAATAATATAAACATATTGACTAAGTTTGATCCAAATCGGACAACTATATCATATAGCTCCCATAGAGACAATCGGTCAAAAATACGCTCCAAATATGAATTTATATGAATAACTTTTGCGTTGGCCAACCAATCGAAGTGAAACTTACACAGAATATATCTGTCAATAATATAAACATATTGACTAAGTTTCATCCAAATCGGACGACTATATCGTATAGCTTCCATAGGGACGATCGGTCAAAAATACGCTGTAAATATGATTTTGTATGAAAATTATCTGCGTTTCTCAAGTCATCTGAATTAAAATCAATAGGGTCGATTACCTAACCGATTGTAATATTATTAATATTATTAATAATATATTATATTGTTAATAATATAATTAAACTGAGTAACGGGTATCCTAAAGTCGCGAGGCGACTATAGCATTCTTTCTTGTTTAATTTCTTTTTATTTAAGTGAACACTTAAAGCGTGAGTTTAGAACTAATTTTACATAAAGATTTTGGGCTAAATGAATGTTTTGATTAAAGCTTTCATTAACATTTGTTTGGACTATAATCTGTTAAAGTTATGTTAGTGTTCTGTTGACTACATTTATGTGCAGGTTTGACAAGCTTTTGATAAGCTTGAAAGTTTTATGCAAGATCGCTGATTATGCACTTATCCAAAGTGAAGCTTTGGAAAGAAGGCAGATAATTTTTGTTTAGAAAAATGAATGTAAATAATCATTTTTCGTGAGAACGATTTTTGTGGGAATGTTTATAATTGTGAGTCCTGGAATTTAGTGGGAATGTTTACATATTTGGGGTTGCGGATATGTAACTATATATACTTTATGGGGTCGGCCACGCCTCCTTCTGCCTGTCACGCACATTTCGCTTCAGACAAACTTAATAGACCCCTACACTCTTTTTTTTGAGTACGGGGTCTAAAAATAAATAATTTATTTGAATTGTGCCGCTGCGTGTACTCATTTGCACATATACATATTTGCCATTTTTCTTAATTCCGGTATTCTTTAAGATCTGCATATGTTCGGTAGTGGGTTTTGACCTTTGATTCTAATTTGTTTGTTCAAATTCTTGCACATAAGTAAAGCGCAGCTCGCATTTACATACATACAGCTAGTGGAGTTTAGCTTGCGTTAGTTCACTTTTACTTGATCGTACTTAGTTTCTTCTTGCGTCAACGCTGCTTATACATACATATAAGCGCTAGCAGACATACATACGTATGCTGAGCAGCCGCAATTCGAATAATTGTTGTTAGTAAATCGTTTCCCTACATACGTATGTTGTGTTGTTGGTTTGCATAGATCGCAGTCCACTCCTGTTTAACTATAATCAGCCGAATATCGCTAATTAGGTGATTATCGTTGAACAGTCGCTTGCGGGTCAGACATAGAGAGCGACATAGAGCGTCGAAGGAGTTCACTCATTAATAAAATGGTGACTCGAAGTAAATTTGAGATTCAGTGCCGGCTAGATATACTAAATTCGTATATTTTCAAAACAATGGACTTGCAGTCAGAGATCGATGCAATAGATCCTGATCCCGATAATACTAGCCGTGCAATGCTTGAGGAAACATGTATTTTGGCCCGGTCGTCATACATGTCTGCCCTAAGTGCGCATCAGGCATCTGAAACCGTACCTCAGCTTTCTTACCATTCACACCTGTCCAAGCTAAAGTTGCCTAGATTCAGCGGTAAACACTCAGAGTACAGACATTATATCGGTCTTTTTAATAGTTTGGTAGATTCTGATCGCTCGCTATCAAACATTGAAAAATTCAACCATTTGATATCGTGCATATCAGATGAGGCTTTGGGTACCATCATGTCTGATGCGAATTACCCAAAAGCATTAGTGATCTTTTTTGACACTCTCGCTCAGTTGTTTGATATTGAGCCGATGGATAAGCCATCGGCAATTGGAATTCAAAATCAATTTGTAGCAGGCAGCCAGACTGTGATCTTCACATCAATCGGTGGAAGATTCCAGGAAATGTCGAACTGGCTGACCCTGAATTTCATAGACCCCAGCAAAAAGATATGCTTCTGGGAACAGACGCCTTGTTTGACTTGCTACGTAGTGGACAAATTAGATTGGCGAATAATGGTCCGGTGCTACAGAGGACATTGCTTGGTTGGGTGTTATCAGGGCGGTGCCGAAAAATTCTTACCAAAAGCCCAGTATGCTGCTCAGTGATGCAAACTAGACAAGATGTTCGAATTGATGCCTGTGCAGATCGAAGTTGTGAGGTTGAAGCTGTCCCAGAGACATGTGTTTCGGCAAACTATTCTGCAGAGCACCATGCTTGCGAACAAAGCTTTCGGGACAGCATTTGGAAATTGCCGACAGGACATTTTGGAATCAGTGTGTCATTCAAGACTGATCCCAAACTGCTCCAATGTTCAATAGAAATAGTTAAAAGACAGGTTATCTCGGTAGATCGTAGAGGTTTGAATGCTAAAATCAATGTTATGTATTTGAGTTTCATAAACGAGTATCTTGTACTTGGTCGCTTGGACCACACTACGCCGTTCCACACCAGAGCGTCCTGAGTCCTGATAGCAGTTCCACCACACTTCGAGCGATGTTTGACGCCTCGCGAAAGCCAACATAGCCACAATCCGCTAACGAGTTACTGATGGTGGAACATACTACTCAGAGGGATCTAATTCGTTCATGTCGTAGGTTCCGTCAGAATCGATATGTCTCAACGGCAAATATCAAACAGGAAAAAAAAAGCAGGTGCCCGAAATTCTCGTATTATAAGAAGGCGGAAATAAGAAACGTTCAACTTCCAATGATGCCGATTCGACAAATACGCTTGGCATGAGGAGGACACCAAGGTCAGATTCTTTTCAGTATCACTTGGAAGGTAGATTCGCCAAATTAAGTCCTACCAAGCGAAAAACATTGTTTGATGGGTTTGTGTATATGTTAACCCAAATATACGCGTTGGACCTATGTCGAATCGAGAGTGCGAATTTCTGTATAAAAAGTTCCCCTTTATTATTAGCAACAGTTGTAGCCAATCGAGTTGCAGGCATCAAAGAGATGACCAATGATGTATCTTGGAGACATGGACCGACACTATCAAGAGGGTGTGATGTTCCGAAACTCAAATTTTGTCGGAAACTGGTAACAATGGATCGATTAAGATCAATAATCACTATAGAACTACAAACTGTCGAACTCGGGAAGAAAATGCATAGATTCGCTGTGCTGATAGTGCTGAAACCAGCCCATCGCACAGAGTGTACCGTGAAATTTGATAGGCCAAAAAAGGATGATATCGTGCATCCAAGTTTGCAATCGCTGACCCCATTGATTTACATGTCAGGCGATTTATGAGGACGAGTTACTTTGACTCATTTATGAGTAGATTTGTGTGATCCCCCAATTGTGTTGCCAAATATAAGAGGACGAGTCCCGCTTAAGGTGTATATTGCGGTGCTCGTATGGTTTGCTTCAAATGCTGTTCGTTTAGGATTCATATCAGAAAAATCCAATATTGCTCTAATTCCAATCCATCAGCACTACACGTGCCATACCAGTCTGGGGGTACTCGGACAAAGCGGCACATATCGTGGGAACGAGGTACCTGGAGCTGGACTTCCAGGATACATTCGACCGACAGCAGCGACGCCGAGGAATGGAGTGGAGGGTCATCCCTCCGAGAGGAATATTCAGGGTGGTTGGCTTAAAGCTGCCAGGCTACCAATGGATTGAAGACGATCCCTTCAAGGTGGCCGGATTGTTGAATCATTAGCATAGGTTAATAGTGTAAGAAATAATTATGAATTGTTAGTATAAGTAATTAGATGGAACTATTGGATTGTCTAAAAGTGTAAGCGAATCTTTTATATTTAAGCTAGCGAGTAAGATCTTGTTTTCGGCAATGCAGCTGTAACCACACGCATGTCGCCAAGCCCTTCCGCGATTGCTAAGTCCCAAATAAATTGTTAATTTTACGAAATTACAATTTGTTTTAATTCGTTGTTTTCGATTTTTCAAGAACCCTCTACTCTTTTTTAGAGTATGGGGTCTAAAAACCCAATAGAACATAAGAAATGTTTGAAATCAACAATTAGTTTAAGTAACTGGCTGAGAAAGAGGTCTATCTCATGGTCAGGATGGCCGAATTGTAGCAGGCCAATAGGTAGGAATACCAATAATATGAAGTGTACAGTAGGTTAACATAACATAAGCGTAACATAAATGTAAAGATGAGATATCGATAGCAGAAGTAATCGAAGAAGAAGAAGATTTTAGTTCTTAAGGAACGAAATAAAGAAACGGACGCAAAAAGAACAATTAGAAAGATTTAATTTAGAAAGGCCGTTCACAAAAGTCATAACGAGGAGTTGCCGGACTCCAATGAGTTTTCGTTGAGAGGGCAACCTGTGTTTTCACTTATTCTTGTAATTCGCCTGGCAGATGTTCTTGTCCGGAGTGTATATCTGTTTGACATTTCTTAATAAAATGCTATTTTTTCTGTTATTGTCGCCAGCTCTGCGAATGCTGCGTTGGTATGAAGATGGTGGCGCCAGAATTCGTCGGATCTAATTCACCGTAATAGAGAACAGGGTAAGATAGAAAATGATATATACTTTGAAAATTTGTGTATGTGTTTTACCAAATCCGATCTGTTAAGTCATATAATTATTAACGTTTGATTTTATAGACTTTTTATACCCTTTACTCGTAGAGTAAAAGGGTATATTGTATTCGTTGGAATGTATGTAACTTTCTTGTTCTATTTACATGAGCGATTAAAATTGTTTATCACTGCACTATGAAATTATTTGTGAGCTGTATGTCTTTTCTGTTCGAGCTCTGTGTCGCAGCTGATCTTGCAGTTTTGCGAGTTGCTTATTTATTTATTTATTTATTTATTTATTTATTTATTAACGCAGACTAAAAGCAGTCGCGAGTATTTAATTATATGATTACGTAAATAGATATATAATTTAAATTTAGATAATATTAAAAGTGATTATTAAAAATTTTAAATTTAAATTAAACTGAAATTAAACAAGTAAGAAAGGCTACAGTCGACCGAGCCGACTGTAAAAGACCCCGTACTCACAGAAGTGCGCATTTTCCATACGAAAAAGGAAGAAAAGCGGAGTGATTCACATTTTGTATATATACATATTTATATACAAATGTATGTAAATATATACACAATTAAATGCACAATTTCCATACTTGGCTTATTTTAAAAATAAGCCATGTCTTACAATTTGAAATTATTATTTTACAATTCGAAATTATTATTTTAGATTTAAATTGAAATAAAATATAATAATAATCAAAATAATTCACTGACGGGATTTCAACCTCGGACTTCACGCACACGCGTCAGAGCCCTAAAAGCTGCACCACGCCCCTCTCTTAAAAGCGCACGACTATCTGGATTTACATATAATATTTTTTTGTTATTTTGTTTTATATCAAAAATTAATAAAATTTCCCTGACGGCGCTCGAACCCATGATCCCGGGCTAACATACAAGTGCGAAGAATTAGATCAGGCATCTTTACTACTTAGACCACACTCCGCTTTGAAGTGTATGTAAATAATTAAAATTTAAAAAGTAAACAAAAAACATTTTTCACTGACTGGATTCGAACCCGGGATCCCGGTCTAACAAACACGTACGAAGCGCGCGTCTCTACTACCTAGACCACGCTCCTTATTAAAGTTGCAGTAGCTAAACGTAGAGTTAAATCTTTTATTGCGAGCAAACAATTTATTCATAAAATTCAGCATTTTTGATTAATTTGTTTTATATGTTATTGTTGTCCGATTTGGACCAAATTTGGTGATGATACTTTTAATTATTATACACACATCCTGTGTGAGTTTGGTTGCGATCGGCCAACTAACATTACATGTCTTCATACAAATTTTTTATTTTTGAGAGATTTGTCCTATGGGAGCTATAGGCTATAGTTGTCCGATCCGGATCAAACTTGGTGAGGACAGTTATATTGGTACCATACACAAATTGTGTGAATTTGGTCTCTCTAGCTCTAGTCGTTTTCAAGTTATAGTGATGTGAAAATAGTTTTTTACAATTTGCGGGGGCGGTAGGGGGCGTGGCAAAAATTTGAAATAAACTTAACCTGCCTGACATATAGACGGATTTCATTCCAAATTTGGCTGCTCTAGCTCGTGTAGTTTAGAAGATCCAGGTGTTCATACGGACGGACAGACAGACAGACAGACAGACAGACAGACGGACACCGCTATATCGTCTCGGCTGTTGCTGCTGATCAAGAATATATATACTTTATGGGGTCGGAAAAGCCTCCTTCTGCCTGTTACGCACATTTCGCTTCAGACAAACTTAATAGACCCCTCTACTCTTTTTTAGAGTACGGGGTCTAAAAAGATAGTAATTAGAAAAATAAAAAGATAGTAATTAATCTGGGAATAACAAGAAAAGAAATTGATCCAACATCTGTTGCAAGGGTTGGGAAAAACCCAGAAAAACCCAACCAGATCAATAAAAATATGCCAAAACTAACACGAAAGATCTCTGATTTAAGGGGAAGAATGAATGTCAGAGAACCCATTCTTACTGCCCTTGGTAATCAGAGATATAACGGGAGTTGGCTGTAAAGAGAAGCTTTAAGATTGGAAAGAGGAGAGATGTGTCAATCAATCTATAATGTCCATTATAATGAGCGCATAATACCCGAAAACGATTGTGCAAAGCGTAGTCAGTAGTGCATGTAGGAAGAGATAAAGCACTGACTCAATTAAAGCCTGACTATGAGCATGTTGAGGAGACCAGACACATGATCCTTATAAGACAATAATAATTTCACGTCATCGGCATACATAAGTATGCGACAATGGGCTAGTGAAGAAAAAGGGTCATTTATAAAGAGATTAAAAATTAGGTGGCCTAGGTGACTACCCTGGGGAACTCCAGAAGTAACGAAGACAGACTTAGATATGGCTGATCTAAGCATAACCCTTTGGGTCCTACCAGTAAGATATGATAATATCCACAGAAGAATGGAAGGTGGGAAGCCTAAAATGCTTAGTTTATCCAGAAGGAGGTTATGATTAACAGAGTCAAACGCTTTACTGAAATCAGTATAGATGACATCAGTTTACATTCTATTAAGGAATGCCTCATTTACAAAAGAGGTAAATTCCAATAGATTGGTCGAAGTCGACCGACTCTTAACAAAACCGTGTTGGGCAGGGGAGATAATTGACTTGCAGAGGTGATTGCGGACAACTTCGCAATTCCCCTGTAGTTGGATATATCCGACTTGCAACCTTTTTTATGCAGAGGGATAATGCAAGATTCTTTCCAAAGGGGAGGAAAGACAGAGGATTCCAAAGAGAGGTTAAAAAGAATTGAAAGAGGTTTAATTATAGAAGAACAGCACTCCTTAAGCACGCAACTAGGAATGTTGTCAGGCCCAGGAGAGAAGGAAGATTTTAAGTTGCTAATGGACGAAAGCACACAACTATCAGAAATATAAGGAAAAAAAACGGAATTAGAGGATGGGAGCTTAAAGAGGTAAAAGAAGTTAGTAGGCAAAATAGTGGAATACGTAGATTGAAAAAAGTTAGCAAAGAGATCGGGAGCAGCCGAGTCGTCACTTACTTTAAGCAGTATTGAAGAAAAAAGAATTGGGTAAAGTAGAAGATTTGCGTTTAGAGTTAACAAAGTTATAAAATTGTTTAGGATCGCGCGCAAATTGATTCTTGCATCGAACGAGATAATTTTCATAGCATTAAGAATTAAGAAGGGTAAAAGGCTGCTTTTGCTTTAGAATAATTTAAAAAGTCTAAGCTAGAACCTGTCTGCTTAAACTTTTAAAATATTTTGATTTTTATTTTTTAAGTTAGATAGTCTTGGTGAGAACCAAGGAGATTTATGTGAAACGGACTTTACAACACTATATGGAATACAGACATCAAAGATTGAATTTAATATGTTGTAAAAATACTCGAAAGCTATGTTAATATCATTCGTGCTGTACAGTATAGACCAGTCAGTAGCAAAAATCAGTTGATTTAGCAAAGAAAAAATGTCTTTCACTATAAGATACATATTTTGTAGCTTTTCGTGCGAATTGATGTCGCCAGGCATATTTGGTTTTCCCGAAATGAGCGACGGTGGCGGTGTCGAAAGACAGATAAGTGGCGCCATATATTGTATGTTGTATATATTTGTTAGAGACGACCGAATCTTCTTGTGTTTTGAGCGTTAGAATTCTGTCGAAGGGCAGAATAGTAGCGCCGGACATCAGAGTCTCTTTAATGTTGAGCGTAAAGATCGAAATGCAAAATTCCCTTTGGTCGGCGACGAAACGCAGAAATGTGGCGTTGTTAATTAATTTATTTTTTAGACCCCGTACTCTAAAACAAGAGTATAGGGGTCTATTAAGTTTGTCTGAAGCGAAATGTGCGTAACAGGCAGAAGGAGGCGTGGCCGACCCCGACAAAAAGCATATATATTCTTGATCAGCATCAACAGCCGAGACGATATACCCATGTCCGTCTGTCCGTCTGTCTGTCTGTCCGTCTGTCCGTCCGTCCGTCCGTCCGTCTGTCCGTCCGTCTGTATGAACACCTGGATCTTTTAAACTACAAGAACTAGAGCCACCAAATTTGGAATGAAATTAAATTATATTTGGTCCGGATCGGACAACTATAGCCTATAGCTCCCATAGGACAAATCGGCCAAAAATTTGTGATTTGTATGGAGGCATGAAGTTTTAGTTGAACGATTGCACCCAAACTAACACATTGTGTGTATGGTACCTATATAACTATCCTCACCAAGTTTGATACGGATCGGAGAACTATAGCCTATAGCTCCCATAGGACAAATCGCTCAAAATTGGTGATTTGTATGGAGACATGAAGTTTTAGTTGAGCGATTGCAACCAAACTAACACATTATGTGTATGATGCCATTGTTACTGTCCTCACCAAGTTTGGTCTGGATCGGACAACTATAGTCTATAACTAGCATAGGACTAATCGGTCGAAGATTGTTTATTTGTATGGGAAAACGCGCACTAGAAGGAGTACGGGGTCTCTATCGACTCGATATTAAGTCAGTCCCATTTGCCCACAATGAGCAAAAAACTAAACACACCTCGTAAAAAATTGATGTTTTAGGCGAATACCTCAGTAACTATGGCACTTAGGAACGCCAATTTTGGTAATAAGGTTTCTA